>JABUQX010095701.1:52500-70293 GCA_015478945.1 Trachelipus rathkii
GGAAATGTGTGCATAAATTCAAACACATTTGCCTTTCAAATAAAGACAACTTTATCTTCTTTATAGAGCTTCGCAAAAATTGATAATTTAAATTTTTTCATTTAAATATATTAAAGCAGTATTAGAATTTAGTTGCATCTTCAACATGGTCTCAGTTTCTAGTGTACAATAGTTACAGTTTGTTCTTTATGTGAAAATACTTTAAACTATTTTATTTTGCTATGTGAAAATAGTGTAAATAAATAATTTCATTTACACACTCGTATTTCAGAATTCCTATTTAAACGCAAATCTAATAAACATAAAGAAAGAATTCATCATTTATGGATCGCCATGCGGTCAATATATGGACCCAAGGAAAAATAACTTTTTTTTTTTTCTTTTATATTATACTATATATATATATATATATATATTTAGTATATATCAAGAGCATATATAAAGAATATATTTATATATATATATATATATATATATATATAATATTATATATATTTGAAAACACTTGGCAACGTTGCATGGTGGGAATATAAAATCGATTTATCTTTTCTAAAATATCGATATCTGACACATTACCTTAAAACCGGACAATTACCATATATATATATATATATATATATATATATATATATATATCATATATATATATATATATATATATATATATATATATATATATATATATATATATATATATATATATATATATATATATATATATATATATATATATTTTTTTTTTTTTATATATATATATATATATATATAATTTTTTTTTTTATTCATTACTATTTTTTAAGAGTATGCTGCGATTTCTATAAAAATCTAAGTAGGGGCACTTAACGTAAACAATTAGCTACCAAAGTTTCCGATATTATTATATCTCCATTGTATTATTCCATTATACTTCATCCAATGTTAATGCATCAACTATTTACAATAAAAAATACAAATAAATCATAAAGATCATAAGCCAGCTAGCCCTAGTTACAGACTACGGAAGTATTAAGATCATAGTCTACATATGATATAAGCCTGGTCTAGTAGAATATATAATTAATACCTTTAAAATGACTCTTTTCTGCAAAACAATTCTGAGAGATCCTAGATTATATTAGAAGTCACAAATTAATAAAAAATAATTCTAAAATTAAAACTCTGACGCTCCTTCACCGGCCTTAGGCTAAACATAAATTTCCTTTTCAGTACAAAGAAAAGAATACAAGAAAACGCATAAACAGGATTATTAAACCTAACATAGATAACCAATATGGTCTAACTATTAATCACGTAACAAGAAATACTAGGCAATTATCATACCTCAAAAAAAATATATCCACTATAATTCACTAAGAAGTATACTGCACATCCCCTTCTTATGTAATCTGGACGCAATCGCGCAAGTGTAAAAATAACCAAACCACTTACGTCGGATATAAATCCTTAGCCTACCAACATATTATCACAGTATCCCAATGAAAACAAAATTATACTCACACATTAACTAAGTAGTTTTAGACCTTTAGTAATATCAAACATGTGAGACACCTACCCCTCCCTAAATATATTAATTATATATAGAGTATCTAATATCACTTCTAAAGTAAACTCAACACATAAATTAAATCTGCAAATAACAACTGATAGAAACTATTAGTTACAAATAAAAAAATAAATAGTCACATATAGTATATATTAAACAGTGCAATTAAATCACCCCTTACCTATTTAAAAAATTGTACTGTAATCGCCTTGCCTTGGCTTCTACAAATAATCACTAACCAGTTAGGAAAATATATAATAAGCTCTATCCCAGATATAACGTCAAATTAACATTCTGGGCTTCCCTCTATACACTCACATATATCCCTAATCATCTACTAACTAAAGCAATTGATTATGCTTTTAAAAAGCCAAATGGCAATATTATACAATGAAATCGATCAGCAATAATAATGAATCACTACACCCATGCTAATCAAAATTACGACAACCCCCCACTGTAACATATAAAGAAAAAAAATACAAACCCATATTAATACTTACTAACATATACATAAAATACACGTCCTATCACTAACTATACACCCCTACAACCTCCAACTAGTGATCACTCAACTCCATATATATACTATAACTTACCACATTATTTAAGTTTCCATTGAGAAGAATTAATACCGAAAGAGGTAATATGAATATCTCACGTATAGAGCCAATGATTAAATATCTTCATCACACGTGCTAATATTGGAGCTCGAAGGCTGTTCTGCAAAGCGAAAAGTTCTAACCTAACAGGAACGAGCCAAAAAAAATTTTGACCCCGTCAAAAACCCCGGCGTATTAGGACAAAAGAGAATTGTCCTCCCACTATCAAAACCGCTTTTGATACCAGGCGTATGAGCCATAAAAACCTCTCATCTTACACAAAGTAGAAAGAACACAATAAGTCAAAGGAACAAGTCTGAAATTCGCAAGAGAGCCACCGCTCAAACCTTGAACTGCACAACATGAAAAGTGATGCGAACAAGCCCTTAGAGAAGGAACGAAGCTATTCATGATATATGCCTCATGCCGAACAACACTTACTCAGGGAAAGAGGTATGAAACTTTAGCGATTCAAAGAAAAACAATGTCCTTTTTATTAGTGATGGTTCTGAGGAGATAAATCGTACACACTTGTGACCACAGTGAGAAACGGCAACAAATACAAAAAAGACATAGCACACAAATTCAGTCAAAAAGAGCAAGTAAGCTTTAGTTATGCACTATTACCGAAAATACACTGAACCAAGGAGAGACCCGAACTACGTAGCGCCTGTGTAAGACTGTAAGGTAGAGGCTAGGCAGAAATAACCACCCCAACAGTGTTTTGAAGGCTACTACTCCAGTTATAGAGAGAATTGAAAAAACACCTATTTATAATATAATATGAGCTAATCGTTTTTGTACTTGTTCTTCACCAATATATATATAATATATAAGTAATTATATTAATATAATATATTAAATATATATATATATATATCTATATTATAGTATTATATAATTAAAATATATATATTATATAATCGGATTACGCCAAAATGTCAGCTAAATCTAGCTGCTAATGTGATATACTAGATTACAGGACTTGAGCACAGTGATATCCACAGTAATAAAATACTAAGCCCCAGCGCTATATATATATATAATTCCTTATTACCATATCACGCCAATAATCGAAATATTAATACCAGGCGTGAAATTTTATATTTTATATAATTTTATTGAGTGAACCTATAAAATTAGAATACTACAAAATAATCCAAAGATCATCAATATATGAATAATAATAGCAGTGAAAGGTGTTATATTTAATATCTTACATTTAGATATATCAATTTAATTGTGTTTGATAGTGATAGAAGAGTTCTCTAAGGACAAAATGGAATAATATAGTAATAAGTTAGAAGTCGTATTTATATACCATTAGAGTTATACACACTCTTCGCTTAGCTTAACAAGCAATTTGCTAATTAAATGTATATTAGTTGATATATGAGGGTGATGATTTAAAACACAAAGAAGTCACTATATTGTAGTTATTATAGGCCTCATTAAGTGGTGATATATTAACTTCCTCATAAAGTATGGTAATACATAAACATATGATATAATATATTTAATATTATATATATTCTCAAAAAATAAATGTAAAAAGTTTTTATTTTTTATATTTATGAGTATTTATTTATAGCTCCCCTCCTAATGAGTAGGAAATAGAATAAATTGTATATATAACTGTACCGCTAATGAGTAATACAGGAAGGTAGAGAAATTCACTTCTTAGAGTATAGAATATAATATCAGATATCATGACGTTTTTCATTATTTTATATTTATATATTTAAATAAAGAAACAAACCCTCAAAAGTGATTAATTAACATAATGTCATAAGGAGGAAGCCTTGATATAGTAGATAGTAAAAACATGAACCTTATATATTATATTGATATATATAATTTTTATTTGTAATCATTATAATTGAAGAGCGTAAATGACATATATTATTTACACTCACCTATTATTATATGAATTATTTTCAGTCAATTATATTAAATCAATTTAACAATATTAAAGAAAACACGCTATAATATAAAAAACCATAAAAAAATTAAAAGATATTAACCATGGCTTATTCAGCGTATATTAAGCAAATATTTTTAGAAAACTACGATTATTGTCTCAAGTATAATTAATATGCTAACTATATGAGAGCTGTTTCTATTCTTTGTAATTCCTCATGTGAATAATATTGTATATTATCATCAAATCTAATGTCATTTAGGCTCCTCCCATTTATTTTTATACATATATCTTCCCAGAGTCTCCAGTGTAGTTTTTTCTAACTTAGATTCGGAGCATGTTCAGACATTTATATGAAGATCCGACCTCATCTCTTACTCAGCGCTATATATCATAATATATAAATTATATAAATATATAATATAATATAAATATATAAATATACATATATATATAATAATAATATAATATAGTAAATATATAAATAATATAAATAATATTATAATTTATATATAAATAATATATAGATATATAAATTTATATATATAATACAGTTATATTAATTAATATATTAATAATATATATTAATATATACTAATATATATTATTAATATATATTATGTATTTTAAAGTGATTATTTATTGTTCTGTAATTCCCTAACTATTCAAAACACTTATAACAGTGGTAGTACTGTAGAATTTATTATTTTTGATCATTATGTAGCGCTATTATTTTTTAATGACAACGACTATAATATAGGATATATTTAATTATTTCTACTTTCTGTAAAAAATAAATAATGTCAATGTTGAACATTTTACGCAAATATAGATATATATAATATAATTATATATTATAATAGATATATAAAATATAGTATCCATGGTTCCGATCCGTACATGTATTCTTAACTGGCCTATTTACAGGCTAAGAACAGGTGCGTATCAGGTAGAAGCTGATAAATAAATATCTCGTTCTCCTCATTAAATCTAACTCTCGTAATTTTTAATTAATATGCAGCTTAGATAAAATCCGTACAATCAAAGGTAGGATACTTTACTTATTACTAAGAAGCAGACAATATATAGGCTGTGTGGCTTTCGCATGTAGAGTGATTAGAAAAGTGAGTAACCTACGTTGGTTCTCCTACTGAACAATCTTTCTGGCCTCTTGCCAAAAAAGCATCTCTAACAACTTCTTAAATCTGCCTTCCTCCTCGTATTCGTTCTGATGGTTCTGTGCTAAATTCTCCAACTGAAATCAGGCCAAATGCGTCGTGTGTCGGCCTCCCTATTTTCCTCAACTCAATCTGTGTGTCGTTTAATGGGTGAGTTTTTATGTTGTGTGTGTTCCTCTTCCTCCTACTTCTACTCTCTCTAAGGTTTCCTATGCCTTTGCCTGTGATTACATTTGATCGGTGGGCATTGCTGTGTGCTCGTGAATGGGATAGTGACTGATGTATTTGAGAGCGTTTGATGTGATGTAATGATGTGTGGAATAGAAAAGTAATTAATGTAGTTTAAATGTGTTGCTCTTCTTGTATAGGCATACCATATCCTAATAGTCGTGATTAGTGATCCCAGGGGCATGTTCGTAAGTTGTGCCGTGCTTGTAGGCCCTTCACTCTGCCTCGTGCCTCAGCAAGACTATGGATATTTCATTCTCATCCGTCTCTAATTATCGTGGGAGACACTTCCGCTTCCGATCGCTTACAAAAGGCACCGCTACCACCACTATTTCCGATGCCAAACTCGGGTTCCGCTGATATAGTAACTAAGTGTAAGTCCGCTGTAATTTACGTCTCCTCACCTGAGCACTTGTATCTATCAGTTATATTCCTATCCTCCCTTACCCTTATTCACTGTATAATGAGGTTGCTTTGTCATCCATTCTCCTGCTATTCCATCCTTCCCACTGCGGTACTATATGCTCTAACTCTCCCTCCGTAAAAAATCTTAACCTAACAAGGGGATTGTGATTCTACGTGACTTCACCCCTCCATCAAAATGTGGCTTTCTTTATTTTATCCATACATACTTGCACAGAATACAAAAAAATCAGAAATTTATATTGAATCGTCTGATCTGACAAACTACGCGGTATCATATGTATTATTATTCTATGCCGAAGTAAGTTTTTGTACTTACAAACTTCAAGAACTCTAGCAAGATGTTATCCTTTAATCGTGTAGAAACTTTTATACACTCCATATACTCCAGCCTTAATCTGCGTATCTTTCAACATTGCAGTTTAATTATAACACATCTATCCCCTAGGGGAGAATTTTACAACCCATATATCCCTTTGTTGTCACACCTCTATTGACATATCAGAACAACTAACATATACTAATTTGTCATTCTATCCTCCAGTCGCAAATTCATTTCAAAACTAACTTCCAAAGATTAGCTATTGTCTATGTGAATGCTGCACAAGAATGTCACTTTTCCCCTACTCCACTAACGTTTCCCTCCTTTTCCAACGAATTACGCTTGATCCAATAACATTTCCCTATATCCAGCTTACATATGAAGTCACCATTTCCACTATAAAGTTATAATCCAATGCTAGAGAAGCGACATTGCCTCCATATATTCTCATTCGTTAGAAACATAAACACGCTTCCTTCCAGTAATTTAGCAGCTTTCCAATTCTTATAATCTTCTTCTTTGTTATAGTAACTGATCAATCATCAATTCCAATATCTTCTTTCCAATCAATCGTGTCATTTAATTAAACTTTTCTTCTTCGTCCTACGTAAAGGCTACTCTTATGGTTTTTTAAAGACATAGAAATTATTTCATTCTTATTCACTCTCATTACTAATTCAGTGGAAATATCACAAAAGAATTATCTTTTCATTTTAATAAACTTTTTATTAAACTACAATTATAAATTTTAGTATTCATGCAATCGAAAAAAACTTGTAATTTCTTTTGTTTACTTAAATAAGAACCTCTTAGCATCTACCTATTCTTTCCCTAAAATCCACCCACCTCATACCTCCTGTATCCTGAAATGATCATTCTTTACCTTCCTCCTTTACCAACGACCACAATACTCTTTTTGCAACTGCTAACCAACTTTAAACGTCCTCCCATAATTCCGCCTTCACAAACAGCAGGATAATATTTTTGGTTCATGCTGTTAGAGTGAGTCACTTTATTGCGATATCAACATTCATATCTAATTTACTAATGGCGATCCATAAGTTGTATCCTTTCTTTATATTCTTTGTAGTTGCATCTTAAACTTCCCTCACTCTTTTATTAATTGGTGTTAATAAAAATTCTTAAAATTCCCTCACTTCTGAAGTTTATATATGATAACACCATCAAGTAACTGATAATTAAAAATTCACCATGATTAAATTTACAGTCCCAATGCCTAGTATAACTAAACATATTGATCCGATATGTAAAACCCATTTCTTAATGAACCCTCAGTAAACATGAAATAAATAAAATTTTTCCCTTTACCCTCACCCTCTCTCATCTCTCCCTCATACATCACTCCTCCCTCTCCTCACCCTCACACATCTCCATCTCAATTCACATTCGATTGACTTTTCACATCTAGTACATTATACACACATATTTCGTTCTAATACTATCACTAAAATTCAATTAATGATAAGTAATATAATACTTGATGGATACTACTGAATGTGATTCTACAAGAATATAAGTTAATTACTGTACACCAATAATATCCTTCATCTCCTAGTCACATTCAAGAATGAACAAATCCACCCTTTACCTAATACACATAATATTCTTCATTTATTTCCTCCAGACACCCCAGAAATACCCATATACCAATGTTATATAGTTAATATATATCAACATCCTTTATTGTTGATCATCAACTTTAATCCTAACATTTAACTAGGTCTACCCCCTCAACTACTATCAAATCTGAAAATAAGGTAGTTCCTACTCAAGAACACATGCAAAAACATATGCTTTAAGACAGATTATAAGCAAAAAAAAAATCAGTACAATCTCTTCTACGTTTTCCTCATGATAGGGACCAACATACTCTTACATATTCAAACATCAAATTATCCTATAGACCTTTTCAAAAACATTAAAATTTAACCAGTAGTAAGAATTTCTAGGATCTCTAATCAACAACACAAAATAGTCTACTATAATAGCTCTAGTTACTAACACAGAGTCACATATCATCATAAAATTGGCAAAACTCTAACTTTAACTTCGTAATTCTCTGCATATTACTAATCTCCTTTTCACACCAGCCCACACACTTTTCATCACAAAACACCACTCATTTCAACCGTCATTACCTATTTCAATTATATATATTAAGTATTTGCATGATTACAGCTGACATGACATATATCAAATTAGCCCTATTTCAATTAAACCCACCTTCCACTCACCTTATTCCTCCTCTTCTACTCACTAATAACATATTTATTCCGCTTACTGACATTTTCCTATGTTAGTCAGCCCATACTGATTCATACCAATTTCGACCGAATATATTAGAAGACGATTATATATACTAGGTGATCTATAACGGTAACTCATCTTAATCACTAGTAGAGGCATGTCACATCAATAAAATTCATATAATATACTAGGTAATATATATATAATATATATATATATATTATATTATATAATATATAATAATATATATATATAATATATATATATATAATATATATATATAATAATAATAAAATAATATATGTATTATAATATACAATTATACTATATATATAATATATATTATAAATATTATAAAATATATATATTATATATATATATATATAATATATAAATTATATTATATTAATATCATAATATAAATATATAAAAATAAAAAGTATGAAAATAAATATATAATATACAATTTAATATTAGAAATAACATATTAAAAATATATCAATAAATATATATATATATATAATATATAATTAATATTAATAAATATATATATATATAATATATATTTAGATAATACTATATATATCTATATATATATAATAATTAGCATAATATAGTATATATATATATATATAGATTATCATATAGATATATATAATATATATATCATAATTATATCGATATATATATTTTGCATAACTTGATAAAAAATCGATATTTTTCGATATTAATAGTTAATTATATTAATATATATATAAATAGATATTATATTAATATATAATGTATTAATATATATTATTATATATAATAATATATTATATAATATATATTATAAAATATATATAATATAAATTATTATATATATAATATATATATAAATACTATTATATTATAGTACTGAAAGAGATATGAGATATAATAGGTAGGTGAGTAATATAGATATTGTAAGTTTAGTGAAATGATAAGTACATAGACGATAGTTATTTACAATCATGAGAGACTAGAGTAGTAAGAAATATATTTTGTTTGAAGAGAGATATATATAAGGCGACTAAAAAATTGAAAGCCAGAAGTTGATTATATAGGACCTCATCAATTAACCTAACCTATTAAGTATATAAACGTAATTATATAATATTAACAACTTTGAGAAAAAAGCTCTATAATTAATATTAGATATAAGGAACCCAAACCACATGGATTACCGACCCGTGATGGGGGTACTCCAACCAAGAACGAGGAATTGACCAACTGCGTCTAATATTTAGTATATATAGTTAATATAGATTCCGTATAATAATAATTCTTCCCCAAAATAACCAATATAACCTTCTAAAAAAAACTATTTAGTTTATCTACTAAATATATATATTATTAGTAAATAGGTATAAAATTTACTAAACAGTTTTTGTTCTCATTAAAATTTTGCCCTTTTACCCAATGCGTAATAAAAAATGGGTTTTAGAAAAAGAAACCTCAAAACAGTGTGTTAGATTGAATTTTCCCGTGTATATACGAATGCTCCCGCCTCCACCCCAATTCACGCCACATTTGTTTACCACCCTACACTGGAGTATTGATAAACGGAAGATACCGATTAAAGTATTATGTGTTAAGTTAGATGGTGCACTATTGAGGCGTATAACAATAATCAGCTGTTGGTGGCTCCGATTGCGGGCAGAGTTTCAATCCACTGTCTCCCATCAAAGAGGGTGGTTAAAAGAGTATAATGTGCGTAACATAGTTACGATGAAAACAGTAGTTGCCAAATGATGTAAGCCGCAAAATGTTGCCAAAGTAACATTTGCAAACATCAGCGATTGGCCCAGCGCGCTTAGCCGCGCTACATCTGATCCTACGTACATATCGATATTCATGTACGAAATATAATGATATTGATATATCGATATAATAGTATATATATATATATTTAGAATATATATATATACTATATATATAATATATCTCTATTATATATAATACAATTATATATATATATAAAGTATTATATATATATGATTATAATATAATTTATATATATATAGGTATATATAAATATATTATTTTCCTTCCCCCTTTCTACCCACCCCCCCTCTGGTACATATTAAATTACACTTGTCAGCACCGTAAGGTGGCGCCACATACGAGCGTCGTGATGACGCAGTCATCAACGTACGTGAGTTGTTATTTACATATAACAACTCACGTACGTTGATGACGTACGTACGTGAGTGTTATTTTCCCACACTATACTTACAGGGAGAACACATTCCCCCTCCCCCTTTCGCTTACCCTCCACCCCCTTCGTTCTTTGTTGCTATGGTTACTTGTTTTAACCCTACCCCCGCTTGTCAATAAATTGTTCTCCTCGGGGCGGTCAGGAAGATCGAGGCGCTCCCACCGCGTTTGCGCGCGCGCCGCGATCGTAGGTATTTGCTCGGGAGGATTCGCATCACACCACCGCCATTTCGGTCCGCCGCCCCAGGCTCCACCTTTCGCTTCGTTCGTTCGCTCCGCTTCAGCCGCGTCAGATTTGCTCGTCATTGAGGCGTGGGAGTTTTTCTACCCCTTACTCCCCCATTCTCTTTTTACCCCCTTTCTCGCCAAGAACAAAATTTGGAAGAGGCCAACACGAACCTCTGCCTTACGGGCGTCCTTTCATGCCACCGGGCCAAACCATCTAAGCCTTCATCGGTCTGGCTATAAGACTCCTAATAAGGCTCATAGAACAAAAATTATTTTTTATACAAATCTTTGACTATAGTAAAAATATAATATAATATAGTATAATATAATATACTAGTATATTATATATAGTATATAGTAAATTTATTTACCTACTTATTAATATAATAATATAATATAAAATATGATACATATATATTATATATACTAGTATAAATATATAATATAAGTATATATATATATAATATATATATAATATATAAATAATATATATATATAGATATATATCGTATAATATACTAAATATAAATATATAACTATATACTATAATATATAATATATTATAATATATATATATATATATAAATATATAATATATAATATATATATATATTATAATATATATAATACATATAATATACTTATATACTATATATATATATTATATATACATATATATATATATATATATTATAATATAAATAATATAATATATAGATATATTATATATATACTAGATATATATATATATAATATATAGTATAATATATAAGATATATATAATTATATATATATATATTAAATATATAATAGATATAATATATATATATTAATATTTAGTATACAATAAAACACTTAAAAGTGCAGCAGATGTGATACTTCCGCCTGGGTTATAGCGCAGATCCAGTATCAGTTTTTACCATCCGAGGATGCGGATCGCGGATGCGGATGCGATGCAGGATGCGCATGCAGATTGCAGGAGTTTGAATTATATATAGATTTATATATATAATATAATATATATATATAATATGTATATATAACATTAATAATTACGGTATAGTATGAAGCATATCATGAGTTATATATATTATAAGGAATATATATATTATATTATATTATAAATAATATACTATGCAGTTATAGATATAAAACACCATGAAATTAGGCGGTATATTGGCAGTCGAATGACTAACAAAAGTATAAATATCATAGTATATATATTATATTATATATATATATAATATATATATATATATAATATATATATAATATTATATATATATATATACCCCCTCTCATATCATATATATATAATATATTCATATATATTAATATAATATATTATAATATATATATATATATATATATATATATATATATATTATATATATTATATATATTATGTTGTAGAGATTGTCACATGAATAATTTAATATATTGTAATGTAATCACTAAAAAAATAGTTTTAAAGATATCTATAAAAAATTTTAAATTAAAAATATATTATTATAGTATAGTCCAGCTAGTTAGGCTATACTGCTAAATACCTTATACGTAAAGCCTATATACAGCTATAAAACAATCACAAAATTAATGATATCCAATACGGGGTATAAGTTATATATAAAAAATAAAGTGAAATAAATAATATATAATAAATACAATTATATAATACTCAATACAGGTTTAGAACATACATTTTATATGTATTTACATGGTTTCCATCGTAGCCAATTTTTTTTATCATAAGTGAAATATTACTAGAGTTTTTTATGACTATATAAAAGCAGCTTAAATTATTAAAATATATCACTACATATATAATATATATATATATATACCGGTGGAATATAAATATATAGTATAGTAGTGAATAACAGCTACCTACCCTATCTATAATAAATAAACACCTAGTACATAAATACTATTAATATTATATATTATATAATATATATTATATGTATTTCATAACATGTAAATATGTATAGGTAGCTATTTCGTATATTTATATTTTGTATCTTTTCACAAAACTATCCAAAATATATATATTATACATCTGTATAAATATTATAGAATCTCTCTTAAACATTTGGAAAAATACTAATCTATTACTCATCATATATATATACTATATAGTAAATTGGTATATATTATATATATAGTAATATATATTATATATATAAATAGATAAATCCGTATCAAATACTATACGTTTTAGTACTGGTCTAATAGTTACCCTAAGGATAGGTTATAAAATCGAACATTAGTGAGAATATATATAGAAATAGTGAGTATATATTCATATAATATATATATAATATATATATAATATACTAATATATATATATATATAAATATTATATATATATATTATATATATGATATATAATATATATAATAATATAATATATATATACCTATTATACTATATATATATTAATATATATATATTTTTATTAATAATATTGATATATATATTATGATATATTAATTTGAGTTTAGCCACAATCTATTAAAATAATTGTTACCAGAGTGTGAGACGGGGACCCCCAAAACTCAAAATGCACCCCACCCCAACCTCTTTCCCCAACATCGACCCTACTTGAGAGATGAGTGTTGGTACAATGGATTAGATATACTTTTGCACTAGTATTTATATATTTAAACCAAAAAATATAGAGAGAGGTTTGTGTTTGAGACCTATCAATTTTCCGTTGCATTTCTGGATGAGAGTCTGTTCTCTGCTTTTTTTATTATATATTATGCACAACAGCATTGCTAACTACTCTCTCACGTGGAAATCCTATTGGGGACAGCAAAGTATTTCCTTTGTAAGTTTTACTCAAAGTGTTGGAAACAGTTTGCTAACTATCTCTACCAACTAATTGATCATCATTTGAACAATTATTATACTAAAATTTTAACTCTAACATGATAGTATTATTCAATCATTGCACTACATTTTTGGTAATGCGTGTTTCTTTATCACTACTGGACTGTAGAAATTTTACCAGTGAATCTGTTATTGATTTACTTTAGAAGGTGTTGGTTGTTATAGATGTTTGTTTTTTCCTTTTAATAGGTTGTCGAATTAATAGAATTGTTCGGATTGAAAGTTTTTAACTGCACACACAAAAGTGAACGATATTAACTTGTCTTTATATATCGCTGACAAAAAAAATTGCCTTTATAACGGGGATCTAGGTAAATGTTGCAATAGTTTGGAAGGTCATTAATTTCCACGTGAACCAAAAAGTTTTCTAAATCTCTATATATAAGATCTTTCATTCTGTTAAACCCTACAAGATAATTTTTCATTTGAAGACGGGTTTAAAATGCTTCTTAACCGTTGAGATCAGTGCGGCCTAGATTTGCGGGCCCTGGCGCAATGCAAGCCCTACGTTTTGCGTGCTCTGGGCGGTTGTTTTTCGTAGAAAAACATACACAAGTTTTAAAATATAAAAGTACTAAAATGCGTAAAATTGTATGAATGTGTTAGTATATAGTATTTATATATAATATATATATATAATAATATAGTATTATATTTATATATAATATGGTTATAGATATATATATATTATTATACCAAAGAATATTAGTTAAATAATATACTGATGGAAATTCTTATTAAGCCAATGTATTATACTATATATTATCATAGTATTATACTGATTATATATTATTAATAATATATATATATATAAGAATACCACCAACACAAAAATATATAATATATAGAAATTATATATATATATATATATATACTATATATATATATATAGGTACCCTAAATAGCTTATATATATATTATATGCGCAGCTCATGCAATATGGGATACACGTCAACCCTCGCATGGCGCGCGAGCCATTTATAGAGGTGGCGGGAAACAAGCGATTGCCCATAATCGCCTGCCCTTGGAAGCCTGCGCACTGGTATGAGTTAAATAATCGTATAAATATATTCAGGAACGACAGAAGGCTGCAAAAAAGGCGCTTGAGAAAAGTGAATGTTCGTTTTTGCAATCCCTAATCTCGATTTTACTCTAGCCCTTGACTGAAATTGAGTTGAAGAACTCGTTCATTCTGCGAGATTCATGAGTCATCGATTACACAGTTGTGTCGAGTTCCCACTGTCTCTCATTAAAGTTTACTATTTTTAAATCTTGTAAAGTTATTTTTAATATATAAATTCTTTTATCAATAATCTCGACAAAAAATAAGATCATCCGCGCTATACAATCTAACTAGGCGCAAAGCACGTTATGCAGATGGCGATGCGATTCATTTAAAAAAATGTGGCGAGCTCCGCGGGAAAATAGCTGGAACCATTGTTGAAGCGATGTACCTTCGCATCCACGTGATAATACTTCTATGGCTTAGAAGGAATTTGAAAGTCTAAAACTTAAATTAGCATAACAGAGTTAAGATATACTATATATATAGTGATATAGATATATATATATATATTATATGTAAAGTATATTACCTATATAAATTAATAAGATTATATATTTTAGGTTTAAGGGTAATATAGTGATAAATAATATATATATACTATGATATTAGATATATATTATATATATATATAAGTATAATTTATATAGTTTATAATGATAGTAATAAAAATTTATATTATTAGTATAATATAAGATTAAGCTTATATATATACCCTCATTATATAGTTATATAATATATTACTAATAAAATATTAATTAAATCAGTAGTATCAGAATAAGGCGTAAATTCTTATATAATAAGATATCTTCTAATACTAGGATATATATCAGGCAAGTATATATATATATATATATATACCAAATATACATCATAACTAATTTAATATCTTATAATATATTATATATATAAATAGATATATGTGTCCTATAGATAATAGCTCCCTAGACTACTCAGTTATACTACAGATCTAAGCTGTAGTATATATAAAGGTTGGTTATATTAAATTACTTAAAATATTTAGTTGAGTATATATATAAGATATATAATACTAGTATATTAGTATATAGTGTTGTTAAGGTACTTGAGGAGAAATTTGGGTGTATTGAGGATTGGAAATCTTACGTGGTTTTTCCAGAATTCTGCCTTAGAAGTGTCGTTGTAATATAACTAAACAAATAATAAAACAAACACTAATTGGACACGAAATATACAGAAAGAAGATGCAATTATAAGCATAATAAAGATGGAGGAGAGGATGAGAATACGATCCGTATTCTATGGATTCGAAAACTGGGCCATCTCTTAAAAGAGTATTTAAAACTTTGGCAATATATACACATATATATACTTACTAATACGGTGTATTATAAAAGTAGTATTATAGTATCATTACATAAGGGTAATTATGTCAGTGTATTGCGAATATATATGTAATATATATATAATATATATATATATAGTAAGAAACCCAATATGATGGGCTAAGTCACTTATCTTGAAGCATTATCTACTTAATTAAATATAGATAATATATTATATAAAAATTATTATCATATATATATAATTAATAATATTAATTATTAATATATATATATATATATATTTAAGTTATATTAAAATATAAAATATATATAAATTAAATATATAATATAATATATAATTAATATATATATAAAATAATGAAATATAATAATATATATATATATAATAGTATATATAAAGTATAATATATATTAATAATTAAGTAATATATAATAATTTAGTTACCAGGGCATCATAGTTATGATGTATATATATAATGAAATATATATAATTATATATAGGAATATATTGTGATTATAGATAGATACGCTAGTATAATATGTTTATATGAATTAAAAAGTTATTTTAATAATTATATTATAGTATTATATATATATAATAGAATATTATATTAATATAATCAATATATGAAATATATATTATGATATATAATATATATCTATACTAAGTTTAATTAATATTTGTAAAAATAATTTATAAATAAATTTATATATATAAATATTATAATATATATATTAATAATATATATAAGATAATAATAATTATTATAAATATAAATAAATATATATGATTAATATAAAGTAAGATATATTTAATAAATTAATAATTAATAAATTAATATATATATCATATTATATTAAAAATATTATTAATATAATTATATAATAATATTAAATTAATATATATTAGGTACAAAATTAACTTATAGACGAGTACCTATATAACTATTAGTACAACGTGAGGTATATATATAGTATTTCGGAATTCACAAAAAAAATTTCAACAATAACATTATGAATACCTTAATTATAAACATGAATAAAGTATATTTGTGAGCGAAATAAGTATTAAGATATTTTTCACCACCCCCTTTAATATGTTTATATAAGGTGCATGATGAAAAGAATTAGGTTATATTAGTGATTAAACGTTAGGATAGTTAAGTTAGGTCAATGAGTAGATATGTTGTAATGATAGGAAAATATAAATAGTTCATACATAATCATAACCATAATAATAACAATCTAATAATTATAGTTAATACAATTTTAATGTAGTGGGTTCTTATATATTGTAATATTTAATTATTTTATAGGTCCT
Organism: Trachelipus rathkii; assembly: GCA_015478945.1. Lineage (NCBI taxonomy): Eukaryota > Metazoa > Arthropoda > Malacostraca > Isopoda > Trachelipodidae > Trachelipus > Trachelipus rathkii. The sequence continues at coordinate 70,057 of JABUQX010095701.1, forward strand.
AAACCTCTCACAGTGAATATAGTGTATAGTTTAAAAATATATTTAATAAACATATATATATATATAATATATATATATATATAATAATATTATATATATTATTATTAATATATATATTATTATAAAATATTAATTAATATATATATAAAATTATATATAATTATAAATTAATATTATATAATACAACTATTAATATTGATATAATTAAATATATTAATAAACCCTTTAATATATATA
>JABUQX010095702.1:10000-29694 GCA_015478945.1 Trachelipus rathkii
CACACGAAAAAATCATTTTGACATTTTTAGGGTCATGTTCCCAACGGAAATAGTCAAGGTATAAAATTGGGTTTCTTCTTCAATATCAAACTAAATCTGTTGCCCCAAATTTCACACAAATAAAACCATGAAATATAGAAGTTTTCCCAATATATATAATATCTATATATATTATATACTATATATATAATATATATATATATATATATATATATATATATATATATATATATATATAATATATATATATATATATAACTACTATAGTATATATATATATATATATATATTATATATATATATATATAAATTAATATATATATATATATATATATTTATATATATATATATATTATATATATATTATATATATATATATATATATATAATATATATATCATATATATTATATATATATATATATATTATTAGATATATATATATATATATATATATATATATATATATATATATATAATATTATATATATATATATATATATATATATATTATATATATATATATATATTTTATTTTATATAATATAATATATATATTATTATATAATATATATAGTATATATATATCTATTATATCTAATATAAATTCGAAATTTCCTTTTGATATTACAAAATGTCAATTATATTATATTATTTCTATGTCAATTTGAAATGTTGAAACCCTTGTATGCATATTACGTAACATTAATTTAAACTAACTAGTTTCAGCGATGTCTAGTATATCTAGTTTCAAAAAATTATTACATTTGAAATTCAGAAGGAAGGCCAAACAGATTTCTAACCAATATTCTGACAATTCGTATTTTTATAGTTTTAAATTAAATCAATTATATGTTTTAACTAATTAAAGAACTCATAGAAACTTATATATTCGCTAGATGGCAGAAAACTTCATTCTTCATTTTTGTGAGTTTCATAGTCTTAATCGGTCCTTTATTAGTGGTCAAAGTTCACCCTTTTGTGAAAACCTAAATTTTTACTTTTTGTAGTAAATGCTTAAATTCGTTCAAATTCACACCATTTGGTCAGAATTGTATACTGATTCTGCTAGTGTATATTTAACCATCATTCTTTTAATAAGTAATAGTAAATTTGTTTATTTTCCTATGGAAATAATTATACCGTTGTCAACATGGGGGAATTAATAAATTGTAATTATTGCTTTTATACTCACTGCCAACCGTTTTCGTTCGTTTTGCGGGGTTATGAAAGCTTGCGTCCGAGAGAAAGAGCCCATTCCTTATCACAGATGTTGCCGGCGAATACTGTCCATTTTTAGCTCTACCTTTTGCGTTGTATTTCGACAGTTTCGTTTCTACAGAAAACGTCGAGGTACTTCTAGATACTAAAAATAACAATGGACGTGGAAGAATTCAATATCCTTGAAGAGGAAACGGTTGAGGAAATAACAATGGACGTGGAAGAATTCAATATCCTTGAAGAGGAAACGGTTGAGGAAATTGAAGCATCAGCATCATTTGACCTGTCCTTCGTTCTATTTCACGAGAGGACACCCCATCTCATTCAACAAAGAGAGCTCGACGATCTAGTAAGAGATTTAGATCTCAGCAAAGGACAAGCTGAACTTTTAGGATTGAGGCTGAAGTAGTGGAATTTGTTGGCAACATGCACTAGAATTTCAGTATATTGACAAAGACATGAGCGATTTTCAAAACAATTCGCTATGCAATGATCGGTATGTGTGTGTACAAATATTGAAGATTTGATAGCTCAACTGGGTTTCAAGCATTCCATAGAGGAATAGAGACTTTTTACAGACTTGTAACAGACAAGACTGAAAGCAGCATTGCTTCATAATAATAATAATGCCAAGCCTTCATTGCCAGTATCATACTCAATTGATATTAAGGAGGCATATGACAGTATGTCAGTTTAGTTTTAATTAATGCATTACAGTATAAACCATATGGTTGGAAACTCTGTGGAGACTTGAAATTTGTAGGTATACTAATGGGACTTCAGGGTAGATTACCAAATACTGCTGTTTCCTTTGCCTATGGGATAGTAGAGCAACAGACAAGCACTATATACAGAAACTTGAAAATGTTATCAACCTTTAGTTGACTCATGGAAGATATTGCTTCCCCCTCTAAATATAAAAGTAGGCGAATGAAAAACTTTGTAAAGGGAATGGATAATAATGGAGATGGCCTTGCATATCTCAGGACCCCGTTTCCTGCATTAAGTGAAGCAAAATTGACAGAAGGAATATTCGTTGGCCCACAGATCAGAAAACTGAAGGAAGACACTTCTGAGAAAGTTACTGATTTGGAACTATATGCCTGGAGGGCATTTAAATCAGTGGTTTCTGGATTTCTAGGTAACAACAAAGCTGAAAATTGCGAAGAGTTGGTAAGAAAACTCTTGGATAGCTGTCATAAACTTGGATGTCGGATGTCACTAAAAATTCACTTCATGCATTCCCATTTGGATTTATTTCCCCATAACTTGGGCGCTGTTAGTGACGAACAGGGAGAAAGATTCCATCAAGGCACTATGACAATGAAACACCGATATTAAAGAATAGTACATTTTAACATGGGTGAATACTGCTGGTTCTTGTTAAGAGAAGATAAAATGCAGCATAAGAGAAAGAAATGAAATTTTGGTAACTAATTGTTTAAAAATCTAAATTTTCTCATAAACTCAGTTTTTGCTAAATGCATTGGTATATTTTGTTTCACTTTTTTTACTTTTAAAAAGGTTAGGGTTTTATATATATATATATATATATATATATAATATATATAAATATATATATATATATATATATATATATATATATATATATATATATATATATATATATATATATATATATATATATATATATATATATATATAATATATATTATATAAAAATAGGGTGGAAGAAAACCATGTTTTTAAAAAAATCAAAAACCATTGTTTTTTTAAATAAACCAAATAAACCAATGGTTTTTTTTGTTTTTTTGGGGGGGTTTTATGCTATTTTGATGGTTTTAATGTGGTTTTTATTGGTTTTAATAGATTTTAAAGGCAAAAATCACTACTGGGAAACTGTTATACACATGTGCTAACACATTTTAAAATTCCTAATAAATTTCTTTAGGAATCTTAAATTCAAATTTTCTGAAACTGTAAACTGTATAAAATTATTAGTTATTTTTTTTTTTTTTACATAAACTTATAAGTAAAAAAATAAAAGGATGTATATTATAAATATATAAACTCTATCTTAAAAAAAGGTTATACTTTATTATTTCCCCCCCCCCAAAAAAAAAAAAAACGCATAAGAAAAAATTTATTCAAATTAACCTATAATGATATACTAATGAATTCTTATTTACCTTAATATTTGAAACTATAATATACTATAATATAATATATTATATATATATATATATATATATTATATATATATAATATATATATATATTATATATTATATATATAATATATATATATATAGAGAGAGAGAGAGAGAGAGAGAGGAGAGAGATTCATCATTAAAAGTCGAAAATGAAATTACATTAAGAATTTTATACCAAAAAAACTAATTTCCCTGCTTTAGCTGTTCCAACCTATTTCTAATGTTGCTTGTGCACAAGTCCAAAAGTTGAAAAAACCCCAACATTAGCAGTTGATGAAGTTTCTGACAAATATGCTTATTATATTATATATGACCTTCTCATCTAAATTTTCTTTGAGAGATCTGTTACCAAGATGAAGGAGTCACTGCTGACAAAGAGAGACTCATCAAATAGGTAGCTTTTATGAAATGGAGGAGAATTTTCTTTTAATTTTATTTCCCATAAATTCCACTGTTTTTGAATACTCATCCTCTGGAAGTACTGTGGTCTGATATCTAGGGGTAAAAAATATATGCCAATAAGTGAGCTTCTGTTACTGCTGATGATACCTCCTTTTACTTTTGTTTTAAATTTCTTGTCTGTTGAGTGGTGGATAAAGCTGTTCTAGCTCCATATTCATATTTTTCCAAATACAAACATCATCACTTAGTTTACAGCCATTGCCTTCTAGCTTGGTTGATGCTGTGGCCACACCACTCCCAACCCCCCAAACAAAAATTTTGGACAAAACAGGTTTATTTATTTAAATTTTTTCTTTGGAAAAAAATTGTGGGGGCGGGGGCATTCCGAATTGGGTAGAAAAGAAACTTCAAAAGAGCTCGAAAACAAGATCAGATTTTAAAACCATGTTTAAATTTACAATATATATACTATATATATATATAGTATATTATAAGTATATATATATATAATATATTATATATAATATATATATATATTAATATAATAATATATATATATAATATATAATATATTATTTATATATATATTATATATATATATATAGTATATATATATATATATATATATATAGATATTATAATATATATATATATATATATATTATAATATATATATATATATATAAATTTCATTCTCACAATAATATAAAATCAGCAGAAATTTTTTATTGCCTCTTCAGTTACTCTTCGATTGAAAAATTGAGAAAACCATATCAACATTCTAAGGAAAACCATTAATAAATACATTTTTAAAATATTTTATTGCTAGTTTTTTTGATTGGTTTTAAAACCATGGGTTTCTTTGTTATGTGGTTTAAACCAATGGTTTAAACCAATGGTTTAAACCAAATGGTTTAAACCATCCCACCCTATATATATATATATATATATATATATATTATAATATATATATATACTATATATATATTATATATATATATATATATATATATATATATATTATAACATATATATATATATAAATATATATATATATAATATATATATATATATATATATATATATATAATATATATTATATATATATATATTATATATATATATATATATATTTATAATATAATATATATATAATATTATATATATATATAATATATATATTATTTTGAATAGCAATTTTTTAACATTTCTCGTATTTCCATCGAGAGGAGCACGTGTAATTAGAAATTGCATAAGAACATAAAACTTTCCTTGTTTCCACACAAAATTGGTAAGTATGTTAAGAAAATTTTTTAACAATCAATTTTCGTAATCAGCATGAATCGATTTTAATAACAAAAATCACTTAATGTTGATGTGCAGAGAAAAACTTAAATTTGGTTGAGAGGTTATTTTTTTCGAAGTACATAAAAAAAAAAAAATTTAAAATCATAATTTAAAGCTAAATGTAGATAATTTTCACTTATACAAAACTATTTAGTATTATGAAATTATCTCTTGTGCAAATTACCATTAATAATCATTGAATCAACATTGAAGATTATTCTCAACTCGGAAACTTATAAAAATTTTTTAATTTTTAAAAAAAAAAATAAATTTTCCAAGATACTTTGGAATCTGAAAAAAGTATCAAATTTTTATCCAAATAAGAATGCCTCCTTGTCTATAGATTAATCCTTTTGTTTTAATATCGAAAAATCTTTTGTCAAGTTCCTATGAATCAAATCCATCGGGAAGTTATATGAAAAGAAATTCAAATATATAACTTTTTTTATCATGACTGCTCACTATTTATTAAGCAATTCAGGTAATACAAATATATATAATATATATATATATATATATATATATATATATATATATATTATATTATATATTATATATATAATATTATATATTATATATATATTATATATATATATATATATAATATATATTATATTAATATAATATATATATATTAAAAGTAGTGAGGACTTTATGGTCTGGAATTAAGAGGTATAGATCTAATGAACATACAATGTGTTTCAGATGGACAATCTTTGGGCGTGTTGGTTTGAAAAGAATTGATAAAATGAGGAATGAACGGTTTAGAGAGAGAGTATTGTGGTGTGAAGAAAAGGGGTAAAGAGAGAGTAAATTTGAAAGTAACGGTGAGATGCGTGGTCATGTGGCAAAGGATGAATGGACAGTCGGTTGGTTAAGCGGATGTATAGTGGTGAGTGTAGTTGAGAATCGACCGGCTGGGGAGACCGAAGAAAAGTGGATTGAGTCAGTGAAAGAATGTCTGAATTATATATATATATATATACTATATATATATATTATATATATATATATTATATTTATAATATATATATATATATAATATATATATATATATATATAAATATATATATATAATAATATATATATATATGTATATATTATATATATATATATATAATATATATATATACTATATATATATATATATATATATATATTATATATATATAATTATAATAATATATATATATATAATATATTATATATTATTATATTATATATATATAGTATATATATATATATATAATATAAATTATATATATATATATATAATATATATAGTAATATATATAAGATATAATATATATATATAATATATTATATATATATAATATAAAGATATATATATATATACAATATATATATGTATATAATAATATAATATATATATATATAATATACTATATATTATATATTATATATATATATATATATAATATATATATAATATATATATTATATATAATTTATAATATATATAATATTATTATATATAGTATATTCAAGTGCCCCCCCATGTTTTCGGTTCACGAGCCGCCTCTTGAATATATATATATATATATATATATATATGTATAATATGGTTTTCATATGCAGCGATGACGAAACCTGTATTTCTATATATATATATATATATATATATATATATATATATATATATATATATATATATATATATATATATATATATATATATATATAGTTTTGAATTATTTAAATTATTTCATTAATTATTTGAAAAAATTAATGCACCTTCAAAGAATATGAAACATCGAAACGAGCGACAATTTCCTTCTTAAGTTAGTTCAAGTAAAATGAGATTTTAATTTTCGATATATGTAATTAATCTAGCTTCAGCTCTGGCCGCTTTGAGTAGATATTAGTATAGCTATTATTTTGAATTTGAAAATTTTATTGCCTCTCTTTAATTAGATTTTAGCTAATACGAGCATCTCTCTCTAAGCGACTAATGCTCTTGCAAATGATATGCCTTCTCCCAAAAGGAGAAATTTGGAGATATGCCTACTTGTATTTTCGTTCGTATTTGTTAAGCGATTTTTTGAGATTAGTAAAAATATTTTAAGAGCTGCTTTTGCAAGGATATAGAGTAGTTAAGAGGAGTCAATGAATTAATTGTTGTGTGCCCAGTTTTAATAAAAATTATTAAGACTCTCGGGAGTCTGATCGGTACTCATCTCTTCTCTCTCTAACTCATACTCTCTAGACATCTCTGCGTACTCACTCTCTGGCTCATACTCTCGCTCTGCTCGTCAATCGTCTCTGCGTCTCGTGCTCTCCCCGTGCCTCTCTCACTCTTTCTCTACTCTCTCTCTCTCATCTCTCTCTACCTCACTCTTCTCGATCTCATCTCTCTCGTTCTACTCATCTACATCTCTCTTCTCTCTCGCGTCTGGCTCTTCTCTCTCATCTCTACTCTCTCTACCTCTCCCTCTCTCTCTCTACTCTACTCTCTTAATGACAAACGGACACTGGCTACTTAACTGACTCTCTCTATTGCCTAGTATGAGAGATGAAGCATCGTTGAGAAGAGATTCTTCTTTCATAGTCCTTCTCTTCCTTGGCGCTCATGTTAATGTAATAACAGAACATACCTCGTACTATGTTTCCCCGGCGGAAATAGACATCAAACTTGATAATATGTATAGAACGTAAGATAAATGATATATAATAAGTAATAACAATACAAATACGGTATATATAATAATATAATATATATATAGATAAATATAGAATATAATTATATTTATAATAAATATATAGTAATATAAATATATATATATATATATATATATATTTTATAATATTATAATTAATATTAGTATATAATAAGAATATATATATATATATATAATAATATAAAATATAATATAATATAGAAATTATATATATATATATATAAATATATATATATTATTGAAATAAAAAGAAAGATATATATATAATAGAATAGATAGGATGATAGATTAGATAGATAGAGTTAGATAGATAGATAGAAATAAAGTAGATAGATAGATAGATATGATAAATAAGAATTAGACAGAAGATAAAGATAGAAAATAATAATAGACAGAGATATAAGATAGATAGAAGGATAAAATATAGAAGAATGATTAGTAGAATTGATTAGAATGATATAAGTGAAACACTGGTAAATGTATCCAAAGTAATATTTAAAACATTCAAAGAATAGCAAGTCAATTAAGGTTGGATTGAAGAAATATTAGGAGTACAGCAGGAATGAAATATATATTAAAATATATTTTTTGAATTAAAGAGTGGTAACTGTCAATTCGCTTATGCGCTCTTTTTAAGTATAATTAACGTGTTCTCTCTTTTATTATTAGAGTGCTGCGTAAAATATTATCAGATGCAATAAAAAGCGTTTCTAAAATTTTGCTCCAGGAACTTGGCTTTCAGAATCAAAGTCAATAGTAAGGTGATTTATTGCCTTTAGTTTGTATGGAAGAACATGGTAAAATTTTATGAAGTTAAAGTTATTTTGAAAAAGTTTTTCTCCTGGAATTCATTACCAATGTGAGAATACTTGTTATCTTACCAATTAAATTATGATTGAAATATATTTAAATATTTTTGTTATAGTTATTTTATTAGGTTGCGAAAAATCAGACATATGTATATATATTAAATATTTAGAATATATATATATATATATATATATATATTATGATATATATATAATATATTAGGTAGTGAGGTGGCGGGAGGTATGTAAGTAATATAGAAGTATGGATAGGTAAGATAGGGTGTGGGAATGGAGTGAGGAGGATATATATAGTAGTATAGTAGGTGTAGAGTAGGTAGATAAGTAGTGATATATAGCGGGAACTCAGTAGTATACAATATTAGTTATAATAGATAGGTACGAGTGACAGTATAGGTTAGTATGTATGAATAGGAGCGATATAATATATAGGCTATATAGAAATGATATTACTAATAAGACGGTGATAAGGAGTATAGTGATATGACATATAAGATTAATTTTATAGGTTACGAACGTATTAACTCAGAATAATAGTAGTTCTAAGGACGAGTACGTAAGATATAATGAGGGTATATAGATATATATAAGAATAGTTAATAATATATAATATTTGTAATGTTGTGATAGAATAGTAGTAGGGTGTGGTGTGGTGTAGTGCATGATGTGATTCGGTAGGTGGTACGGTGTGATATGATGTTCTTCGGATATGACTATATAATTATAAGAGAGCGATAGTCTTGAACGATAGTGGATAATTGAATACGATGTTTTTAATCAGTTACTTTGAAAGAATCTGTATATTCCATACCACATTTTTTGAATATAGCAATTGGCAGATTTCTGTTTTCGTTTTTTTTCTTTATTTTCATTCATCTGTTATAAGCGACATTGCAACATAATTTCATCACTAATTTAAATGGGATTGAATAATATACATAAAATGATAATTACAAATATATGATGTTATTGATGAATTAATTAAGAGGAGTGAAATTTATCCGTTCATAAAACAGGCGTTTTTTTTGGTTTTGTTTTTGAGTATTTGAAAGTAATTTTAGAAATATATTGTAACACGACAGAACATTTCACATCACGTTTGTTAGTCTGATACTTGAGTAGTATATTCATGGGAACGAATATAAAGAAAAATGCCCTAAGGCCATAACAATAATTATTTAGTAAATAGTACGTGTGAACAATGTATCCACACACCAACATAATTAAGTTTTTTTTTCCATAATGGAGGGAGAATAAGGATTGTCGCAGTTGTTGTGCCACACTGCTACATTTACGAATTTAGCATTCTTGTTGTATAAATGTTAAAATGAATGACAAACAGTATTAAAATCTATTACTGAAGACTGGATTGTTATATGGAAGATCAATCTATATAATTTAAAGACTATAATATGTCTATTTTAAATAACATAAAGTCTACTTAAACAGAGCAATTAAAGTATCTTATAGTATAATAACTCATAGATAAAACAAGTTTTTCTTTTATGAGAGATCGTGACATGTTTCTTTATAACAATATTCGGATTCGGTACAATTGAGAAGACGAATCGATTTGTTATGATATCATTTATTTGTACATTTTCCCGACAAATTATATTGTGTCTAAATTGATGTCCAATTTTATTCTTAGACGTGACAGACTGGATAGAGAAGCATATATTGTCCAAAGATTTGAATCATCTTCATGATAGTTAATGGATTCCGTTGTTTGCAATTTGAGAAGAAGTACACAAAATAACAAAAGAAAGTAATTTTTTTTCATTTATTTCATTATTATATTGGTTGTAGTACTTATTAATATTATCATTAACTGCTATTATGTATTGGTGATTTATATATATATACTATAATTAGTTAATATACATTTCTAATATTTACAATAATTCTTTAACACTCTTGCATTTGAAAAAGGTTTTAAGTATTATTGTATAATAAATACCTACATATGGATTAAATAAACTTATTCTATTCTTATATGTCATTATATAATGTGTGTATAGTTTCTTATGTATTTAATTTAACTTTATATACTATAAGTGTCTTTTATTACGTCTCCTCATTTTAGGTTTAAGTACTTACTCTAGTGGTCTAGCTTTATATAGTGCAAAGTTTAGGTGGTTAAGATGTACTATTCTAAACTCATAAAATTAAAGCACGGCTGCCGTACAGTTAAACAAAATATTAATTATATATGGAGACAGCGGAAATATATCTATAAGAGTTGATGTTGTTTTTTTATTTTTCTTTTAGCTCTTTTTGTCGGTATCATATTGTAAAATACGAATATATAGCGCATAACACATGAGGTAGTTAGTTGTAAGTTCTATAAGGGAATGACCATGAGTGGGTAACACGCAAAGATAGGCGAGGAGATCGTGGGGTCTCGTACTGGATCCATCCCGGATGGGATCGTACAAGGGAGGGGAAGCACTTCGTCCCCCCTGGTGTGCCCCCTGGTCGGGCATCGGAGCCCCCTAAATGGGTTGAAATTATATTTTATGAGTAATTATGTTCCGACCGATAACCATAAAAAAAATAAAAAAATAATAATTAACTCGCGATCCTAGAATTTTCGCTGAACATTACCATGTCACAACAATTAAAGAATCATATATGTTTTACTAGTTGTAGGTCGAACTGCCGTAATAACATCCGAAAAGTCTATACAGGGAGTAAGATATAACAGAACGCCACACATACAAGTTCAGACCATTCTGACAGGACAAATAAATAGGTATATATAGAACTAGTGATAAGTATGTATAGTAAGAGGAAGGATAAGAATAGAATATAGTGTAGTAATAATATTAAGATTACTGAATTAATCTGCTTGGGTAACTATAAAGCTACATTGATTATTGAAAAGGTGTCGTAATATAAAAAGAATCAAATATAATCTGTGAACCACTGTAAAGTAAATTACATACAGTAGTATTATACACGATGACAAGGGATATATATAATATATATAAGAGATTGGAATAATGATATATATTAAATATGATCATATACAGTAGATAATATAATATATAGTATATAATATATATTTACATAGTCGTAAACTATTCTTTTTTTAAGTAATGTATAATTTCTCTTAGTAATACATAACCAATTTTACAAATGGGGGATTTGTAATCATGTAACCCTTCGTCTGTGGATCTGATCTGATTACCTGCGAAAGGAAATCTCATTATTAGGTGAATTATGTTTACTTCTAAAGAGTAATAATCCACTGAAATAAAATCATTTTTGTACATGTATTAGGGCCTTATTGAATCACCCAACTCAATAATAATTATACACTTAAGATATAAATTGGTGTTTCCTTCACTTAACAAATATCATAATCAGAATTTATATTTATATTTTAGCCAAGATATATATCACCGAAAAATAAAACATTAAAATATGAAACAGTTCACATATAATAGTATAATAATTTATATATAATATATAATATTTATATTTATATGTTTATAAGTGGTAAATTATATATAGAAGATAAGTCATAGATTATAATATAATCAGTGAGTGGTTAGGTTATGCTGAGTCAGGAAATAGAGGCAGATGTAAATATATATGAGGGATAGATGAGAGATAGAGGTGGGGTAAAATGTATATTATATATGTATTATAGGTATTTTATATATATATATACGTGTAGTGGTAATAATAAAGTAGTAATTTAGAATGAATATAGTGAGTTGGTCGGAAGAGGTTATGATTATGATGGGTTTAATATGAGTAAGGTATATGAGTAAAATTAAAGGTATAATATATATATTAAATTTATGATATGGTATATGGTGTATAGATATGTAATAGTGTTAATATATTAGAGGTTGATATATATATGATATAAGATTAGGATAGATGTAATATAAGAGTTAACAGAGCATAATAGTTGTAATAGAAGTATATAGGGTTATGCTGTGTAGTATTATATGGTTTAATACTAGGGTACGTAGGATATACACTGGTGGGTCAGAATACATATATTAGAGTAGGGAATATATGTAATAATATGGTATGAGATATAGATTATGAGGGAGGGCGTAAGGGGTATAGGGAGTATATATGATATGAGAGGGGTATTTGAGTAATAGGGTAAGTAGTAATATATATTCGAATTTCTTTTAGATATTACAAAATGGTGACAGATTCAGTTAATGTAGGTATTCTAGAGTAGCGAATTGTTGAATGTTGAAGAGCTATGATTATGGTCATATATGTCGTATGATACATGTAATCTCAAATATTAACTACGGTTGATACTAGTTGCACGAGATAGATAGTATAATCTAAGTTCAAATCATTAAACATTAAAATTCAGAAGGGCCTAGAAAAGATTCTTAGCCATATTCTGACAAATCCGGTTATTTTTAGCAGTTTAGATTAAATCAGATATAATGCTTTTAATATATAATGAGAACTCATTGAAGCAAAATATAATACAATTCAGCAAAGATTGCAGAAAATCTCATGTCTTCTATTTTATTAGTATAGTTTCAATAGTTCTCAATAAAATGGAAAATTCACCGCTTTTGTTGAAAACTTATAATTATTTACTTATTTTGTTAGAATAAAATGCCTTAATCAAACTGTTCAAATTCAAACACCATGGTTCAGGAGTGAGAATCTTCGATTCTGCTAGTGGATAAATTAAACCATCGATGACATTTTTAAATATATAAGACCGTAAAGTTTATATTATTATAATATTAAATGCTAGGAAATAAATTAATATCGTTTACTAACATTGTGAGAGAACTAGAAAGTAAATATGTAATTATTGCGTTGATATCACTGCAAGACCGTTTATCGCTCAGTTTTGCGGTGGGGTAATAATAAGCTGCGTGCGCTCGGAGAGAAGAGAGCCAAATTCCTTATCACAGATGTTGGATGGCGAATTACTGTCCATTTGTGTAGCTGCTCCCTATTGCGTTGCTATTCCACAGGTTTTCGTTCTACAGGAGGAGACGTCGACGGTGATCCTAGGATACTAAACAGAGTAAGCATACGGTAGACATATTCACTACTATTGCCTAGATGAAAAATCCCTATGTTAGTATGAGGCTATACTCAAAAGAGATTACTCGAGACCCTTAAAGTTAGGGCTCTTATAAACACGTGTTTTTGAATTTGGAAAGAGAACGGAGTTAGTGTTTATTTTACCTTTCGTTATGTGGTGTTATTTATAATGGTGAAGAGACGGATATAATGGGAAGAATATTGTATCACGAGCCTGAGCAAATATAAATGTGGTAGAATTATCAATTTTCTTGTCAAACTTTCCATGAATTTCAGCGGTTAGACTCAAGGCCTTTTAATATTATAGATTCAATGATTTCTCACCATTTCAGACTTAGATAATATATTTAGGGAACTGCCGTCTCTCCGTATTTTCTATAATACCATTAGCAAGGGAAAATTTTTTTTATTTTATTATCTAAATTAGTAGAAAATTCTATCAATCAATGACCCAATGATGAATTGTCATTTCGCAAATTTAAATTTAAGTTTATTGAACTGATGTTAATTAAATTAGAAATAACCAGATTATATATTAGAATTGCTAATGATAATTTTTAAATTTAACATGTTTAAAACTTGAAACTTCTGAATTTATATTTAATTAATTAAGTAACTGTAATATAAATAGGAAGGGAAGGAACTACTTCATTTCGCGTAGAAAATATTGATACTGACCTTGGACCGAGATGATTTAATTTTACATTACAAATTGACTACATTTATAGAGTATAAACTTTAGAATATGACATATGCATCATAACTATTACATAATGTAAAACGCAATAGCCATGATAATTAATGTTTAGTAGGCCAAAGATACTGTGTAATGTTAAAATTTCAGAACAATTAAATAATTGAAATAGTAATTTAAATATAGTTACCACATAAAGACATTTTAACCTTTATTTTTCCTTTTTAATATTTTACAATACTTTTTTAATTAATAACGAGAAATTTTTTTTATTTTAATTATTATCAATAATATCTAATAATATATATACCTTATATAGACTATAAGATAAAGTTTAATTTTATTTGACTACGAAAATTAATTAGAAAAGTTAACCAAAAAAATAGCTATTTTGTTAGTATTGATGGCAAAGTAACCTTGGTGTAAGATTAATAATACCAAGGCCAAGGTTATAAAGTTAAATTCACATAAATATAATTATAATAAGTATATGAATAATAGAATCAAATAAGTGGATTATGGAGTATAACTTATAATATATATAATATATAAATGAAAGTAATTATGCTATGTTAATATAGGATAGTGTTGATAAGTGACATGGATATATTGGGTATAACTAAAAAGGACCATGTACATAAGATTAAGAAAGTAGTATTATTATATATTATATGAGTAGGTGTAGGATGAGGTAAGATAATAATATAGTGGTTAGTAGGTATTAGAGTAATATGTTATAGTTGATAGTATAATAAGAATATATATATGGTGTCGGTGGCGTAATTTTGACTTTTGCGCTCGGCTTCTCTTGCGTCACCACTGGATCATGAATAAAAGTAGGCTGCTCTTGATTTCTATCTATAAGGTTTGCAGTTTAAGAAATGAAACATAATACCAACAACGAACCTAGTCCAACAAACAATGGACCCATCACAAACAACCTTCACTAAACTTTTATAAATATGAAAATAAATTTTAGTATAGTTAGTGCTAAACTTCTAAATTTGATTTATGTTAACTAATATTTACAAATACACAATACTGATGTTTCGATTTATATTTTTCTCTCAAAAGTTTACAAAAAGATACGTATGTTTAAACTTTTTCTTATTCCATAAGCGTATAATTAACATAATTAAGTATTTATATTATAATATAAAAATTAAATATTTTATTTAATAAAATAAATTTATAAATATACAATTAATAAAATATTCACTCAAAGTCATCAGATTATATAAGTATATGATATATATATAATATTATATAAAGTTAATAAAATTATTATATTTTAAATAAATAAAATTATCAATTTAAAACAACACTTTAATACTGAATATAATAAAAATGAATATCAAAAAATATAGGAAATTAGAATGAGAGTACTTTTTGTTCACTTTAAATCTTAATTTTACTAAAACTCAATTACATTTGGGAAATTACGCAATGATAGTTAATGTTACTAAATTAATAATGTATATAAAATAAAACCTCGTAATTTAAATCCATTATCACTATTTTTCAAGTAAAATCTGATGAAGCTAACATAAGGAAATGCAGATACACTTAATGTAAATCAATAATTATAATGCCTTGTTATAATTAGAAATTATTTCAGGAGGGAAAATAAAGATACATAGTATATAAAAAATATCGTTAAAATGCGAAAAAGATATGTAATATACAAAACATATAATATATATATAGAAATATATTCATAATAAGATATGATAATATATACATTAAATTTATATATTTAATATAGATACACAAGGTATTTGAGAATAAAGGTATATGAAGTAACTGAATAATGGGAAGAATATATATTTCTTGCTATTTGGGCATAAATGATGCATCAATCTAACATTTTCACAATCTATACATTTCGTATCCAACATTTAATAAGATACAACTGCTTGAGCCCAAAACTGTAGCAAGACGAATGCCCAAGAGCTTTGGATCTAAAGATTTTTGTGAGCTAACACTCAATGTATTAGGGCCCATCGTTGATAAGAGAACAGAAGAACAATGCAAGATAGTGAAGAAAAAATTTGTTATGCATAGCTATACAACGGGTAATTATTATGATGTTACAGAAAATCGATTCTAGGACGACTTATATTGGTTTACAAGTTAAAGAAGGGAATGGCAAAACTAAGTTACCATACTTGTGATATAGAGATTAATAAAGGTTTGTAGTATCTTAGGAAAATACGTTTAGAGATAGTGTAAATATATATAAGCATTCTGTAGGCAGTTTCTAGGCGAAGCTTGTTTGTTGAAATGGAAAATGTTTTCTTGTATGAGTCAGAGTTAAAATCGTGAGAAAATAGTACGGAATGTGAGCTGTTAGAACATGTAAAGGCTTTAGTAAACACATTGCAACACCATTGTTGATTTGACATTGTTTTGCACTCAAAACTGAATCCGATAAAGGACCCCCCTTTCGAGAAAAAAAGGAATTCTTTATCTGAAAGATTGTGTTATCACATATGAGGTGTGACATTCGGTTATTTCAGAGAAGAAACAACTGTTATGGTTAATCCTAAAGTTCAAATCCTCGAGTATAGGTATTAGTACTCGCATCTCCAGGATGAGGAACATGGTTGAGTTTACAAATTCTGGAATATAAAGAAGTTTACTGTCCAGAAGGGTTACATGCTAAACTCTGATAGTTAAAAACAAAGGTGGGAAAACAAAGTAAGTTTGGTAGAGTGTCTAGGATGTAATGGGTTTTGTGGGCGTGTAATTTCAATAAATGTTTGCAACACCTATATCATGAGGACGGTAATATGAATGTGGAGACAAATTGGTTCTTGTAGGGAATCATTTAAATTAATTTGTAGATCTAAAAATTTAATAGGTAAAACGTATATATAAATTGATTATACTCAGTGGAGTGCCGTAACTGGTAGATCCAAGACTATTACTTGAATTTCATTGCTTGAAATTTATAATTTCAGATATTTTACCAGAGAAAGTAATTAATTTAATAAAACGCTTATTGTTTTTGTATTTAATTAATAAATAGCTAATATATGAAAAATGCTGAAGACATGTTTTCTACTAGAGGCGGTAATTTAAATTCGTTACTTATTGTTGCTTTTAACCTATTTTAAATTAATCATGCATTGATTCACAGCAAATGTTAATAAGTTTAAAAATGTTAAAGATAACCAAATAACTTTTAAAAGAAAAAAAGATCTAATTAAACTTCAAGACAAAGTTAGCTTTTCCTAATGAAAGATACATTCTCTTAGCCAGATCAATTAGTCCAAGATTTAAACATGAAGCTTTAAAAAATCATTAGGACAAAGCGATAAACATTAGAAAAAGTAAAGTATTAATTAATAACAAAGCGATTATGAACTTAATTGTAAGCTAGTTTATAGCGATTGCCATTAATCAAAGCTAGATATATTTTTTCTAAAAGTTATAAAAAAAATCAGGCTAAATTAAAAGCTGAACAAAATATTAAATTAAGAGAATAGAGGTTAAAAAATTTTCTCTTCGATCTATTCTCCTCTCTTCTCTTTCTAAAGGGCATATTATGATAATGTAAAAACAATATTCATCGTTCGTTTTCATTCGACTACATTAAGACTTTATCAGAAACGAAAATGACAGATACTGCTAGATCTCAATTGGCATGTACTAGGCAAGCTAAAAAATGATAACAAACAATATGGATAAATAATGCATGATGTCAACTAGGCTACTCGGCAAAGAACATATTGTTATTGCTTATAATTAAAATGTTATATATGAAATTAGTATTAATATGAAGGCAAGCTTGTTTCTTATTATATATTTTTTAATTTTTTTTTAATATAATTATTTTTTCATAAAAAAGTTATTTTATAATTATCAAGGTAAATTTAATCATAATTTTTATTAATTTATTTTTAAAAAATTGGTTGTTCCCCCCTATGGAATGAAAGAGGGACGCGTTTATGTATGTATATAATATTAAATATAATAAATAAATAATTTAAGACGCTAAATTAATTATTAACTTATGAAACTAATGTAGTGGACTATCATAAAAACAATATAATAATGATCATAAACTATTATAACTTTTAAAGTCAATAAACTAAATGTCTTTTCTATTTCTTTTCATTGCGATGCTACAAAAGAAAATTAAGACGATGAAGGCAAAAGTTTTCATTAATTGTTAAATAATAACTACACAAGTTAATTTTAAAATTGAAATTTGATAAATTTTTAATTGAATTTATTACTTAAGAGACAAAAAAAAAATGTTCATCGGAACGTCTTTGAAAGCTACTCTATTTTAAATTGAAAATAGATACTTTCTTTAGTCTAAAAAGAAAGGCCAAAAAAAAAAAATAAATAACGCATTAAATTTTTTAATTAAAAAAAAATTTATCTCATCAAAATACTGATATGTGTACCTTCGGGTAATCTATAATAAAAATGGTAACGCTGCAAGGATAATATCATTTAATATATAAAATCCTATAATCTAGCTGTTTAATAGGAGTAAAGGGCTATCTCATATACGTTGTTGAGTCTTCCTTTTATTGAAATTACGCCTTTTTTAACCTCTTTGTTTAATAAAAACCATGCTGAAAACTTCGAATATAGCATATACATGGAGTAGCTCCCACATTGTGAAAACAATCAAATAGACATTTACTCCATATTTCAAGGAATTTTAGAGGTAGAAGGATACACTCGACGATGGAATAACTCTTCGGCCACTACGTTAACTTTCCCTTATAAAGGACTATGATCATCAGAGCGTCGTAATTATTGGTAACATTGATTTAATGAAGATGAACTATTTATTTTATTAAGAGTCTTTCTATGAAAAATAGGAGTGCCAATTAATTTTGGGATTTTAAATAAATTAATTAGTAATTTAGTTACGTATATAAAATAATAAAATAACCATATATAAAATATTTATAATATAATATATAAATTTATATAAATAAGTTAATTATATATATATATATATATTAATATAATATATAAATATATAATAATATAATTATATATGATGGCATCTCTTTCTTTATCAAAATTTGATAAGTTAGCCCTCACTGGAGGCATAAAAGATACTACTTGTTGCTATTCAACAAGGCATTTTTGATAGAAGGCAAATTCTACTATCTGATGCCTTCAAGAAGTGTTTATTTTACTCCATAAAGGAATTGAAACATGCAATATTTAATAAACCTATGTTATCGTATGACTCTAATTATATAAATAAATTTAAAAGTAATGAAACGAGACTAGACACATTATAAT
>JABUQX010095703.1:0-27500 GCA_015478945.1 Trachelipus rathkii
TTAATAATATATTTATTAATATAATATATATATAAATATATAATATATATATATTATATATATATATTATATATTATTAAATATATATATAATATTATTATATTATATTAAATAATATTATAATTATTAATTAATAATTATTATATATATATATATATTATTAATATTATTATATATATAGATTATATTAATATATATATATATATATATTAATATAATTATTAATATATTTATATATTAATATATATTTATATATATATATATCTTAATATATAATATACTATATATAATATTATATATATTTAAATTAATATATTATATATATATTAATTATATTTAATCTATATTATATATATAATAATATTTAATATATATACTATGGACTAAATAAATTATTTTATTGTTTATAATTTTATAATAATATTTACTGGAGACTATTATTATAATTATTATACTTACGTATGGTATTTAGAACTATACTCACCTCACCGTAGCTATATATAATGTATTATATTATATTATATTGCACAAATAGAGTAAACTCATATAATAATTTAATATTACTCCTAATAGGTTAAGCCTGCGTACGTAAACATAGAGTATGAGTGTATATATATATATAAGCGTCATGGGCGTAGGCAGGATATCATTTAGGGGGTGGCAACCACAACGTATGCAGTCGATATTATTATAATATATTATAATATCACTGAGATACTCACTCTGCGCACATTACAGTCAACTCTAATGAACATGCAATAATATATTACCCATAATAATATAATTTATTATACTAGGATTATATATTTCACAGTAACCTATCCGAGGACTCCGACTCCACTTAAAACAAAATTTTCGACTCCCGACTTCCCTGCAGTCCCAAATTTCAAAATTTTCGACTTACTTCGTAATCATATACTATAGATATAAGTTAGCTTTTATACATAGAGTATTATTATATATACCAGCAAGTTGAGCCGCCAAACACATGCTATCTCGAGACTATTTGGTATGTTTGCAGAGAATATTGTATTAAGTATAGGCTCCAGCAATATAAAAGCCACACAGCTTTTGCTTCAAGTCAATGTGAAAACGAAAACATTAAAACTAATAAGGAAAAAAATGCATGTTTATACAATACGTTTGTAATCATGTATCATTTACTTTTTTCCCTTCGAGTCTATCTTATGCCACTCTCGATATTATCCTTGTTCAGTTTTTTCCTACTAAAAAAGGAAACCCTTAAAAAAAGCGTCGTCTGGCAAACATATAAAAGGTTCATTATTTTATTTGAGTTTACGGCCAAAGATATTAGAGCCACTGGGGACTATACGTGCCCAACCCTGACTAGTCTACGCCCCACTGTATATAATTAATAATCTTGTCTGCACTAGCGAAGAGGATACGGTATACTGAGAACTCGTACGCATCGTGATTCTGAATCTGTGCATCCCTGAATGGCATGTGGTTTGGAGAGTTATGTGGGAGGGAGATGAGGCAAGTTCTGCATTTTCAGCTACTTCCGAGCTGAGACAACATATAAAAACTTTATTTTGACAGTATAAATATATCAGAATTTCTTAAATATCCACGAAAGTTCTAGAATAAAGTGTGGCCAAAAAGATATAATCATTTGGCCCTTGAAACTAAATAAAATAACAATTGGCAACATCAAGTATTGCGCCAATTTTAATTTAAAACATTTCACATTATTTTTTTGTATCCAAGGAGATATCATCACATACACTTGTATCTGACAGAATATTACAGTTTCTGGGAATACAAATGTCCATACAACCACAATTATCATCTAGAGATTAAAACATCGTGAGAATATACTCTTCGCACCTTATATATATACTATATATATAATATATATATTATATAGCAAATATATATTGCTCATTTAAACTAAAATTTTATTTAATTTAAAAATATATTATTTATATATAATATATATAATTAATAAAATACAGTTTACCTCAATTAATATATATATAATAAATATATAATTTATAAAACATATAATATTATATATATAATTAAATAATATTATATATATATATACTTATATTATATTATTACAGTTTTTCAATATACATATCCATAAATATATATTATATGATATACTTATAAATTATAATAATATTAATAATATAATAAAATTATAAATATATATATATATATTAATTAGAAGTTGCATATCCGGAAATTTCCGGTCCGGACCATAAGAATTTTGAGATATTTTTTTATTTCAGAGTGATTAGCGTTGCACGGAGAGCCTAATAATCGATATATTGAGAAAGAATCCCGACCTTAGAACCGAACAATTACTAATTTACTTCTGAGAAAAAAATTTGCTGGAAGAGATTTATTTTTTATAACCCATAGCCCATAGAATTTTTAGAGCGAAGAGATTATAATACCGCTAATCTCTTGTGTTATATATGATAGTGGATATCACAATACATACACAGTAATTCATTTAAACTAAAGTTAAATTACAAGCAAATACACAAGAATTTCTGACAAAATTATCTAAAAAATAGAAAAGTTATAAGCATTAGGACACCCCATTAAATTCTCAAATTTAATTGACACTTTAAGGAGTTATAATTAATTATAATTAATATAATAATAATATATATACTATATTATATATATTTAATATATATATATATTATATATATATATATATATTATAATAAATTAATATATCTATATATATATATATATATTATATATATATATTATATTTATATATATATATATTATATATATATATAATTAAGTATAATATACTTTAATATAATATATTATATATATAATATATATATTAATATATATATATATTATATATTAACTATATTAATTACATATATATATATATTATATATAATATATATATACTATATATAATATAATATATATATATATATATATATTCCGATAATACTTAGTAAATTAAGTAAAAATTTTTTTAAACGATTTAAACTGTAAAATATCATAAAAAATATACATATTTATATAATATATATATATATTAATATATTATATAATTATATATATATATATATATATAATTATATATATATATATATATATAATATATTATTATATATATATATATATCTTAATATATTATATATATATAATATATATATATTTTATATATATAATTTAAATATTTAATATATATATATATATATATAGGTAGGTAATTATTTAGGATCATATACTATAAATATAAATACTAATACAAAAATACTCATACTCTTTCATAGGAACTCCAGCTATACTTACTTTTTCATACAAGAACCTATATTATAATATCATATCCTATAATTAGAGTATTATATATAACGGGTATATATATATATTATATATATATAAATGAGAAGGGTTATACTTCTCTTTTAAACTACTTTTTTGAAAATATTGCTAGTTACTAGACGTGGAGTTTGACAGGAATTACTCGTTAGTCATTATAACTTTCCCTGCCTATTCAAGGTAATTCTTTGGCCAAAGAATTACACACACTCAGCATGATTATTCTGAGGTTAAACAAAAAAAATTTCAATTCGATTTCAAGAATTTCAGCAATTTATTGAGATAGCCCCACTGGATTTTTATCTTTTTTACGCTAATATTTCAACACTTAACTGACTCGCTGTCCACTTCAATTAATCACAGAGACTTTAAATAAAAACTAAGTAACTTTGCAGTAATTTCTCTCAATAGCTATCCACTCTGATGATTTTGAAGGATATCACTGTATATACTGTATATTATGTTGTAAGATAATGTTCGTATTTTCTGTAAAATGACTCATCGCCCTATGAACCTTGCCTTTTTTGTAAACTGCTAAGCTAACTTATCGAGAGAGGTCTTACACCTAATAATATTCAATTATTTGCATATTTCTTTCAAGCAGCTTCATTTTCTACCACTTGAACTCAATTACTCTTTAGTTTCATTAGATAATAAAGGAGTTAGATATCTTTTGGGTGAGTTCACATGATTTAAAACAATTATCTTGTTTTTTGATATATATCTATTGTTCCTTTGCTCTTACTTTATTAGTTCATAAACTAAACTCTAATGCCTTCTTCATTTCTTCTTTATTCTCTGCTGTCATCCTCAGAGTTGAGAGATATGCTGGCGAGCTCAATATGTAGAATAATTGATGATATCAATTGGGTGATTTTTGCCTCCTTTGATAGATTTACGCTGAAATCCATGAGCACGAATAAATGGTTAGCAAACATCTTAGAATATTTTTTCAAGTATTAATGCCATCTATTAGCAGTTCAGAGAAGAGTCTTGATAATGCAACTACAGAAATTGGTTCTACATAATCCATATATCATACTTGTAGAGGTCTTTTCAAACATTCACTTCTTTCAAGACACTCCCAAATATGACTGCTCAGACCATCTTTAGTTAATTTAACATATTGGATTAGTGGCTATAAGTGGAAGCATTTATGAGACATAGAGTGGTGGATCCGAAGTCTACTCTCTGTGTTCTTTAAGTTCATTCCTATGCTAACAAACTGGAAATGTATTGTAAATTTAGTACAAATGATTCTTGTACATTTCTTTATTGATAAATACCCTACTGTTTCTTTGATAAAAATAAGGAACTTTAATTAACATGAAAGTTTATGAAATAAAACAAAGAAAAAACATTGTATATCCTGCTAAATCAGTTCCGAGAGTCATTTGTTTAAATTATTCCATTATTTCATACAACTAATTTTAATCTATAATTTCAATAAGTCAGAATGAATGTAACTCTTGGGAAATAACTTTAGAGCAAATGGAGTACACAGTCCATTTTTTCCACACACTTCGATGGAGTTCGCTGGGTGAAGGGCCGCGCGCGAGGAGAGTGCAGTGAAAGGAGATACTTCGCAGTCGTTGAATTACACTCTTTACATACTCTCTTATGAGTAGTACTGCTCAGTAAATTGATATCTTGATACCAGCCTTAGTATAAAACTTCGTCTCGTATATACCGCTGATTATGTCCAACTCAATTCTCCTGTCAATGGAAAGAAATTCTAAATAAACCATTTCTCCGATCTAAAAAATAATTTTCACAATATAGAAAAACAATAATCTCTTTGGTTTGAAGAAATCGCGCCATAAGTTCTACTCGCACACTCCTTCTCTTCTGTGACTGTGAGATAGTACTAGTGTTTACTCATACATATCCAATGTTGACTGATAAAAATTCATTATCTCGTATGTGAATTGGGGGTACCACTATAGATCCATGCAAATCTTCTTTGGGGAGAATCTCCTCTCTCAAACTCACTTATATTTCAGCGGCTATATGAATCTATTGCTCTTTTGTGGTTTCCTGTTTTTTATAGGAAAAATACAAACCTACTCATTGTTATCTTTAAAATTTTTGGAACTTCCAGATATACTCTCAGCAAATGATGATTTTTCCACTAAGTGTTCATTTCGAGTAAGTGGCGTTGTCACACTAAAAAATAAGTAGATATTTTTCTAAGTATTGAAAATGATAAAAAATATTTTTTTGTACATTTCTAAGTTGAAAGGAAAGTTACAATTAAGTATATAAATAATCGTCTTCTTTCACGCGCACTGTGACAATTATGTTTTTAGAGAGATTCCCTGGCTAATTTCGGATGGCCGAGCAACTGAAAATTTTAGTTTATATTCACGGTACAATACTCCTATATATTATATCATATATATATAATAATCTTATATTTAATATATATATTATACTTATTATATATATAAGAACAATCTTATAAATATAATATCTAAATATGAGTTAATATTAAATTTCTGTATAACGGCTCATTTATATTCATAATATCAACATATATGAGGTCACATAACTAATATGGTCAAATACTCACCATAATATACTTGAGATTAATATATATATATATAGTCCCTATATAGTATTATATGTAAATATATATACATATGGATTCCTATTCACTATACGACTTAATTTATTTATATAATATATAATTAGTAAAATAAATATTTCCATTAATATGATATATATCTATATATAAACTTTAGTTTACTATCGATAGTTAATAGTAGGTTGGCCGATATACGTACAACCGGGGTTATCTGTAGTATTGGCGGGAGGTATATAGCGTTAGGGATTGATATGAGTACGCTCAATATATACTCACAATATAAATTTATAATATGTAGTGCGTAGTGGTGGGTGCTACGGTAGTTATGTCATGATACACATTATAACTACCTATAGAGAAATTATTATCATGACTAACCTGGTATATGCGTATAGTAGAGAGTATATATATTGAGCGTGTATATATATGCGGTGCGATATATATATCGATTGACGGATAAATATATAGTATAAATATAATATATATATAATAAATGAGTTATGAGACCGGTGCTCAGATCTATAATATTGTGAGGGTGCCGAGATATTTACGCTAAGTACGCAGCCTAATGTACGGAACCAAATATTCGGTTAGCCTATAATACGAATATTCGGTGCGTGGGCGTATTGGTGCCCGTTTGCCGAAGGGCTGGTCTATTCGGGCCGAATAGTGGAGCTGTACCTCAAACTATATATATTACGTATCATAATCGAGCGCGCAAACGCTATTTGAGGAGCACAAAGAGAGAGAGAGACACTTATTAACCGAAAAAATACAAATACTAGTCAAATTTTTGTCGCCGCAACAATGGCGAAAATCTTTGTATATTGTTCAGTATCCTGTGTAAAGGGCCTTTGATGACCTTTTTGCGAATATTAACTAAAAAAAAAAGAAATACATTGAGAGTGATACGGGAAACAGGACAGAGACAAGGTAATAGTCTGGTTAGGAGTGGAGAAGTGGCTTTGCTATCAATTTTCATGTTTTATTTCACCATGTTGCCAGAGAGAGCATTCATGTATATTTATAATATTTAATTGTATAAGTCTGTTTAAGATATTTTATTTACTTGGCAGAAGCATATTCCTACTCATTTTCCACCATTTCAGCAACGGACCAGCTACTTAAAACTTTATCAGTATGCAGGCTGAATGTCAAACATGCACATATTATATTCAAGACGTACTACACGCTTAGGATACAGAACTTATGATACACTTAAAAGATTTTTTGAACAAAAAGTTTCCCTATCAATATGTTTGACTGAGATTTCAGTGCAAAATTTATTGCCATTTACTTGAGCACATTTGACAACTATCCATATATACAAATGCATTAAACAGATGAAGTAACAGTTATCGAGCCCTATCACTCGGCCCAAGTGGATTCCCTTACCATTTTAGTCATAATATCATATATTTTTAAATAAGGCAATTAAAGCAAAAGCTTCTATGGAATAATTACACTCGTGAAGAGCTTAAGAAATCAGAGTAGAATAAAAGACTTTCTAAGTTTCTTTGTGATAAATCTTAGTGTGTAGCTACTTTCTTAGATCCTGCGATTTACAAGCTATATTTATCAACATGAATCTATGATAGATACAGTAAATAATATAGTCGTTGAGGCATGGAAATAACTGCATGAAAATTTATGACTCCTGAGCTTCTTACTGCTTGTATCGAATGATATCACTGATTAGTATGGAGAAAGTTTGAAAGCTGAAGGTTCCATTTGTCCACATCTTTATTGGAATTGTTTTTAAAGAAAATTGGTGGCAAATCAAAATCTGATCATTACACAGAAAAGTAAAAGGTGAGAGTGAATAAAAGAAAGTCCCCTAATCTTCTTACGATGTGATTTTTGTATATATAAAAGTATAAAAATGGGTTACATACGGAATTACATCAAGAAATAAAAATATATATAGTTTTCTCATATATATATAACTTTTTATTTTGCCCAGTTGAGAGACATTGAGTATGTGCGCTTCAATTCGTGTTGGGAAACACTGACACACTCGGTATGGGTTTTGAGAATTTGGAAAACTTATGCTAATAAAATACAAGCTTTCAGCGCGACGTGATTCAGGTTCAATAAGTTGAACAGAATATAGAAACCGGGATGGAATCAGTTTATTAAGAGGATGATCACTAAGAAAATAGGCATTTAATCCCTTGAAAAATGGTGAGAACTGCTAATGTAACTGTTGCCAATTTTAAACCATTAGAGCTTAATTTGCTAGATTGAAGTTTAGTAAGTTAAATACATTATAACTACGTAAACTAGTTCTCATATGTGTAATTATAATTTTATTTTTAAATTATGTGATGGTTTGCTATAGTAAGAAAATATTGTTATTTTAACTTTTTTAGATGTTATTACTTTTTTGTAATGAGAATACGGCGGGATAAAAAACAATTGAATTTGGACGGGGTTTCACAACGTTGATTATTGATGTGCTGATTCCAAAAATGTAATCAGTTTTTGCATATCACATCGCATTTGTGAGATATTATGTGTAACACAGATTTGTATATATATTGTGATTGATTTTTTACCTGTTTTTCACATGAGACTCGAGTCCACAATTATTGGGATATAGTCACTATAGCTATATAAATATTATATAAATATACGGATATATATAATATATATAAAAAATATATACCTATATTATATATATATATATAGTAGCTATTAATCACTCACATAATAACTAATTGAATATAAGTAATAATGTATTATACTACCTACCTATAGCAATGGGTATTTGATATTATATTATATATATATATATTATATATTATAATGTTTATTATCTTCTGTGAAATGCACATAAATAATGAGGTGGGGTATTTGATATTATTTACCTTGTAAAACATTATTATTATCTTTATATAATTATATCGAGATATTATTAAATGTAGATTATCGATTATATATATATTAATATCCACGGATACATACTATTAATCACTATATTATAATATATATTAATATATAATTAATACTATAAATATATTATTATAAGATCGCTCACCTAGAGTATCATAAATATAATAATATTGTATAAATATATTCACTATATATAAATACTAATATTATTATATATATATGTAGTGAGTATATTAAATATAAAAATAAGAGAGGAGAGATAACAAATATCGTCATTATGAGTATAATAATGATACACTAAGTATGATCTCAGGATATGTTTAATATTACTATGTTTAACGATATAAAACCTCATAACAGTACTGTATAGCAAATTAATAATGATGTACATGTATAGGGACAAAATCACATTGTATACCTCGTGACTCCATTAAGTAGGTAATTCGGGTTACGCTTATAATAAAATTTAAATAATGACTAATACCCTAATAGTATAGTAGTAGTTAAATCATTATAAATCCTTACATGAAGACGATCTACTGTGTGCTCATTAGAGATACTGGATACCCTCTATCCATAGCTCCACAAAAATTAGGCGAGTGGACACATAATCACATATATGATTGAATTCTCCACATGTGGTCCCAGTTAGTGAATAACTAAGTCTCATGATACCACAAATGAACTTAGAATCTTGTATGGAATGCGTGTGAGCTATTAACACATATATAAATGGAGCCTGCACGTTAATCACAAGTCAAACTCACCATAAGATCTACTAAGGATTTAATTTATCACACTGGAAAGTTATTCTTAGAGGGAGTATAGTTAATAAGATCGCGTATTACTATATATGATAATTATTGATATATAAGCAAATTATATTAATAACACCAGTTCTCTACATCCATTAAGAATGAATAACTGTTACCGGACTAGTATTCTGTACATATTAAATCTGAGTATATATGTTGGAGTTCTACAGTCATTTTCACCTATGTTTCTCATTCCAAATATATTTAATTTAGTGTCTAATCATACTGAAAATGTCTATTTATTCTATCGCGTGCTCATTCAACTCCATATTCGATAAGTTCCTATTATGTTATATGCCGCATGACACTAAAGCATAGTCGATAATCACAGAGAGAGTATGTCCGTATTATGTGGGCCCCTCACAAATATATCTGTAGGTAGCTTGATATTAGAAATATAGTTACTTCATGTCCGGAGAGTCATGAGCGAGTGAGAGAGTCGCGTAGAGAGACACACAGCCCTAATTTATATATATGGAAGTGGGCGATGGGGATATTAGACATATCACACACACCAGATTTACCAACCACTCGGATTCCATTCATACTCAAGTATACTCTTGAGTGAAATAGACATCTCGTATGAGATAGTAGAGCATGTTTGCTTCTTCTGTTACGCAAGAGGTTCCGTACGATGTTCCTAGTCCCACGCTTCCATCCAGGCGGAATACTATGCTCAGCCCTGGCGCCAGGTTTCCATTAGCATGAGAGCTGCTGAGAAGGCGTTATATATGTCGAGGATCATGAGAATTGAGGTAACAGGAGACGACATGTCTCAAATTCTGTGTAAGACTTAGGGATAGCAGCACCACTCCACCTAGAACAGATTGTGGCACGCGCAAAGCCGAAGGAGGTGTACCCAGAGAGCGACAGAGTATCACTTTAGGAGTATGTGGCCACTATATTGGATTCAGATACACCACACACTCATGGCTTGCTCTGAGACCGAGTATAGACAAGGAGTCATTCCAACGCATTTTGCATGGTCGCATGACGGAGCGGCATTTTACCGATCCGCTCATGTTAAGCGTGTATATAGACAGGTCGTGCGACATCTGTCGATATGTGGAAGTCTCCTCTCTGCATCACTCCTCTCCTCTCGCTAGTGCCAGAGTACCCGTATAGAGAGAGAGAGAGCAGGAGCACGCATCCAGAGCAGGAGTACCGCCAGAAAGCTATGACCGGTCATATGTTGTGAGCTGAAATTGGTGTAAAACGAGCAGCGAGTCTTTTAATAATCTTTTAGTAGCATTCGGAGCAGACTGGCAAGTTGTTATATACACAGCTCAGAGCACACTCACGGTGTTGCAATACGTATGAAGGCGCGAGCTCACCATATGCGTAGATAGTGAAGGGCCTAGCAATACTACTCTCAATATAAAATGCAGCAGAGGATTAGAGCACATCTTGATGGAAGACTCTGTATATCCGAACTCACTGCCTGCTGCATGTTATTTAAGTAAAGAAAAGGAAATAGATATACACTAAGTCTCGACGACCGTGAAAGGTCAGCATACTTCTCATGTTCCTCTCTAGTGGAGCACAGACCTTAGTGTCAACTCCGAGAAGATAAGAGCTCGAATGTAGCGATGCAGTCGATGTCCACCCAGTACCTGTTTTTTGTTTACTGTCTAAGCACACTCACACTCGTCGAAGATATGAGGGAGTATTGTCTATGATATTAGTCTAATCTCAGAAAGCAGCTGGCAGCTGAGCAGTAGACCGATCACTGATAACGCGAGATACTGGTGATTTTAGTAAGAGGGTATGATGATGAAGGAGAGCACTCAATCGAGACATCTCTCGCGGTTCAATTACACACGAGTACATTAAAGTATTGCAACTACAGAGGAGTCTCCGCGAGATGCTTCCGTACCACTCTCAGACCGGAGATATAGTACACACTTTCGCTCGCCATGATCGTCAGCGAGGAGAAACTGGAAATATCGGACAAGATTAAAGACGAGAGGAGCAGAGTCGCTAAAGAGGAAGTAATATATGCATGAAGGTATAGTAGCCGAGCAATTGAAATCTTATGGATTTTTGATATGAGATGATATTTCCTAGACAAGGAGAGGTCAGCACACTAGAAGATAGTTGGGAGTATGACGATGGATTGCAAACGCTACGAAAATGTCGCTCGAGGGAGTGATGCTCGATATAAATGGGAATGACCTCATTAGGGTTTGAGAACTGGATTAAAAATGTATGAGATAATATGACTAATACGAGACTAATCAGACATTCGTCATCAACTCGAAGAACGAATTTAGACCGTAAGAGCGAAACAAGAAGTTCGCAGACGCTCCATCCCAAGATAAGAGTAACTCCGAGATCTATCTTTGATGCTGTTTAGATTTCGTACAGTTATCGAGAATGAGACTCGCAACTATTTATATATGTTTAATATTTCATATACGACTGAAATAGGGAGGTATCCCGAGAGAAGGAGACGTGAAGGCTGGAAATAGACAGTTGCGAGGAGCACGTGAGTCCATACCCGGTCAGAAATCGCACTGAGTGATAAGTGTCAAAGTCGCCACCAACCGAGACACTCACAGCGGAAGTTTCCACAGTCATTTTCCCTGTCCGGAGGGTGCACACACACTCACACACTCACGCACTACGCACCACGTATACCGAGAGAGGCTATCGGGATAATTGAGTGCCTGCTTTGACGCGGGATAAGGCGGCTGAGACTATCAGGTAGATAGGTGATATGATGATGCCGCACAGATATATGGCTCTCACGGTAGTACGGGTATGATAATGAGCAGTGTGAAGAAGGGTTTCAATAGTACTACTTAATTCGGGTAGAATACAGGTTAGAGCTATAGGGCGATCCGTTAGACAGGCATCTCCCAACAGAGACTTTATCACCCTTATTTATTTTACTCTCAGGAATAGGTTGAACATTAATGCGCGCTATTCCCAACATATGAGGGAAAAGTGCTAGTAATTTGAGGGCATAAAGAATATAGTATTGAACGAGAGTATAGATGATGAGGTCAAGCACCTGCGAAGCATGAACTCACCCTTACAAGACTCACGCGGTAAGTAGATTGACTCATACTATATACGGGCCACCGCTGTCTTTGTACTCAAAACGTTCATAGATTTTCAGAGGCTACCATGCACCGGACTCATTTAAGTGCGATAATCTCAGGCAAAATTAGTGAGCATAAGATCACCTGAGAGTAGAGAGATGTGACAGAGGAAGAGAGGAGATAGCCTAAGAATCGTACAGGGTTTGACGTTAGAAGGAAATAGGAGGCCGACACTGAAGCACTCATGAGCATTTGTCAGTTGGAGAGTATAGGATAAATCAGAAGTCCATCAGATCGAATAAGAGGGAGGAAAGGTAGTTTATTACTAAGAGTTGGTGTAATAAATTATATGAGATGTTTATGAGCATAGATAGCCAAGAAAGTAAATTTATTCAGATATAGCTATACTATTTGTATATCGATAAACCCGAGATGTAGTTGCTAGTATCTTTAGAGAGAGGCCCACATTATGTGTTCGTTGTGATAAATTTACTCCGATTCTCCACTACTAGTGACGAATGAGATATTCTCTTTTGTCTATATTCAGAGTGTCACATTCTTTTATTGATTCAGTATCGAGATATGGAAGAAGAAATAATGAATTATTTTATGAAGATAAAAACGCCTATACCCGAAGAGTTTGATAAATGATATTTTTGTTCAATGTGATTTTTTCCTAAGAACTCAAGTAAAAAACAATAAATTAATACGAGAGGATGGATGAGCGACCTTCAACACCAATATAGGTACCACAATAAGTACAGATCAGGACTAGCACTAGCTACTATAGCGAGGAGAAAAAATCTTTATATACTCGCCCTCAGCATCACTATATATAGAGGCACCTATTGTCTCGTTTAATTAGTTGTGACGCTACCAGTACCAAGAACCGCACTATCGATATGTTATACCGAGAGAGATAGGCATTAATGTATAATGCATGTACTCCACTCTACCACGTCACTGACGTATGGCACATGCCACACTATCTAGAGAATAAAGATTTAAACTCAACATTATTAAATAGATCTATATAAACTTTTATTATTTTGACTCATAACAAGTCAAGTCATAATTGTTGTAGAAATGATAACCGGAAGACAATGTAGATAGTTATCTTACGAACTTTTCACTACATAGAATATCTTAGTAACTAATATAATAACCTAATTAGAGTTTATATATTATTATAATTATTATTAAATATATTAATTTATAATTTAATTATATTATTATATAATTATATATTATACTATTAATTATTTATTTAAACTTATGTAGTATATAATAATTATTATTATTATTTAATATATTATAATTTTCACTCTTGTAGGTATTTATATCGACTTATAATATTTAATTATTATTTAATATTTTATAATTAGATTATTAATATAATATTTATTATATTATTTAATAAAATTTTATTATTACTTATTATTATTATATTATTATTATTAATTATTATTAATTCTATAATATAAATATATTATATGAGATTATATATTATTTATTATAGTTTTTATTATTATTAATTCTATTATTGTTATTGAGTTTAATTATTATTATATATTATTATAATTATTATTATTTATTTAAATATATTATATTATATTTAATTATTATATAGTAATATTAATACTATTATTATATTATTTATATTTAATTTTATGTATGTATTTTTTTAAAATAGATTTAATATATTTTGTTAGATTTTACTTCTTTATTATTTTATAGAGTATAATATAATATTGAAAATAGATTATAAATTATTATTATCATTATTATGATTATTATTTTATATTAATTATACATTATTTATATTATTATTATTATTGTTGTATAGTAGTGAGACTATTTTATTATTTTTATGATTTCTTTTATTATTTTATTAGTATTATTTTGTTCATTTCTATCCGCCCAATTTTACTTGTTTAGAAGTATTTTTATTTATCTCATACGTTTATTCTCATTATACTTTCCTTTCCATTTTTATTTATTTTTTTTTAAATTTCTCTGTTATAGTTATTTATATTATATTATTATATTATTATTATTATATATGGTTATTTTTTATTATTATAATTATTATTTATAAATATTATTAAAATTATTGCATTACTCATAGATTATTATTATTATTCATACTAATTTATTATTATTATTATTATTATTTATTATTATTATTATTATTGAGTAAATTAACCTCATTATTAATTATTTATTATTAATTATTCATTTATAGTATTATTAATATTATAATTATTATTTTATTTATTAACTATTATTATTATTAATTTGAGAAAACTACTCATCTTTAGCTAAACCTATATACAATATAGTTTTACATTCCCATCACACGTGCCTACCAGCCTCTTTCTCCACTCTTTCCAGACGCTATACGAGGTCAGCTGACCCCCGAACGTGCGCAGCTCCGATCACGACTCATGGACCAACTATCTACATCTCATAATCTGAATCATATGTATATAAGAAGAAAACAGAAGAATTTTTAAATATCCAAACTAGGAAATAGTTTATTTTACTTGCTCGAGCTCACCCCTAAATATCTCAATATTAGGCTAATTATAACTAAAATATAGTATACTATATATATATATAAGTAGCATAAAGTATTACTACTATAATCACTGCAACAAATTATATAGACTAATTTATTATTATTATTATTATTATTATTATTTATTATTATTATGAGATGACTCTAATTATCTTTATTTATATAATTAATTGAATTTAATTATTTATTCTTATGAAACGTCGATTAGCGCGATTCAACGGCATTAACGCTTTCTCATTAACGGTCCGCGCTGTTTGTGCTACTCGAGTGCTCAGGCTCTATTATTCACCACATCAATTGCCTTATATAAGTTATATATATATACTTATAGCATATAATAGCTCTTAAAGAAATATACTTATAATTCATACTGCTACTAAAATATAAAATATATAGAATACATCATATTGTTTATACTATAATATTACAGTTACTTCATATCACTATAATATTATATATAGCCAATACAATATAATATATATATGGCCGTAGTTAGGTATACCCAGGTACTCGACTTACATACTTTACTATAACATTAAATGGATATCACTCAATTAGTCACTAAGAATTGTGTTCGGTGTATTCACACGACTACTCTATTTGACGAAGATATATAGCATATGCCTACGAGAGTTAATCCTTCACATCTGCGTTAACCAGAGACAAACTACTACTCGTGTGTGGTCTCATGAGATGTTATTTTTATAAGCGCTTTATCTGGTAAAAGAATGTACCGGAAGCTCTCACCGGTTACAGGTGGAGGTGTATGAGAGAGCTCAGGTCTATGCACATATGTTCTCATTTGATTAGAGAGGTACAAATTACTGTTTAATGGAAAGAAGTATATATACGATACTAGTCACTCTTATTAGTATCATATATTTATATAGTAAATTAATGGGAAACATAGTATAGGTATATTAGTATATATACGTTTTGTAGGATTTTTCCATATGTAGTATCTATGGGAAGAAGTAATAACGTCCAGGTATATTTATTATCTGTATATAGTATTATATATTACTAGTATAATCCAGACTTACAGTTTTAACAAATACAGAATGTTTTATAAATATTACATGACGCTTATTACGGCACTCCTTCTTATATTTTGTTAACCTAGTCCTCCCAAGACAGTCCCATTTTAAAGTAACGCAAACGAAAGAAGTGAAGATCTATTGAACGGGCCAACAGTCACTATTCTTTATTTTTCTTCATGCCAACAAAAAGAAATGAGAAGACAGCTATAGAGAAAAATGCACATGATAAACAGTAGAGAAGTCGGGAATAAACACGCTTATGAAGTAAACATATTATGGAGTCCCGATTGAGAGGGACCGTCTAGGAACATTTGGACCGAAAGAGTTCTTATTTGTTTCCGAAATCGAATCTAATACAATTTAAGATCTGAAAATATTTCATAAACTCGAAATTAAGGTTATCGGTTAACGGAGAGACTGTAGGGAAAATCTCTTAGTTTAGTAAATTCACAAATATATATTATACTATATCCTTATGGATATCTTTATAGTCCATTATATAGGATATATATATGTGTACTATTTACGGTATCCAGGTTATCGTTATACGATTATTATAGTATTATAAGGGTAATATATATATAAATAACATTAGATAATTAATATTAATAGTCCCACTTAAATATGATTTTTGATACTAATCATATATATATCAATATATATAGTATATATATATACAATATATTCTTCATCTACTGAGCGGCTATATATATATATTTATTTCTACTTATCCGATCAATATATATATTGTATACCCTCTAAAGCAATAAATTAGTAAATCAGTATATAGGTATGGTATATACATATACATATATTATATACTATATATATTATATATATAATATATATATATATATTATATAATATATAATTATATATATATATTATATATATATATATATATATATATATATATATATATATATATATATATATATTATATATATTATCTATATATATATATATTATATATTATATATCTATAATATATATTATATATATGGGGTAGGTCCACAATGTAGATTTGATAATAATATAATAATTGTTATAATTGGTTCTTTGTATAACTATAAACACCAATAATATAACCTATATAACTATATTACTACTAGATAAAGTTATCTATATATAATTATAACGTTTTTCAACTATTATACCATACTTATATATATATATTTATTAATTAATATATATATTATATATCTATATAGCTCATAAATAAATATAGTATATTAGGTTATATTAATATGATACATTAATAATACTATTATCCTATATCATATTAGATATTAGCCCTTATTGGGTTATTATTTATTAGTTAGATATGGGTTTTTAACTCAATACGTCATATTCCATCCTCTACATTTCTACGTGATATATATATTTATCATATATTTATATATATATTCATCAATGTGTACATGTATTCTATAGAAACTTAAGACATTTAGTTTAAATTTTCATCATCATCATTAGGTAAAATTTAAATTTATTATAATTAGTATATAAAGTATTTATAATATATATGTAAAACATTATGATTCACATTTGGTTATATATTATAAATATTAAAGCTATTTAAATTATATATTTGTAGATAATATAATATATATTATATAACAATATATTTGTAGATAATATTTATTAAACCTAATTTATAATATAATTCCATATTGACCACGTTTGGCTTATTTGTAGGACTAACATATAACATTTCAATATAAATTTCAAGTAAATTTTGGAAAATACTTTGTATATATTATATTTATAGATTGTTAATATTAGTGAAATGTATTAATATATTATAGTACTGATGTTGTGTATAATAATATAAAATTATTGAAGGCCCATACCTATATATATATATATGAGATAATATAATATCTAATATATATAACTATATTATAATGTTTATCTGGTATAGGTAAATGAAGCCCCTCTCATCCTCATTTATATATTTATTATATATATAATATCATATATAGGTAGGAAAGTTTTTAATCTACAAACTTCAATAAATACAATATAATATATATCATTATATTATATTTATATATATACCATAATATCGAGTAATCAATTATATCCTATATACTATATTCTCTTCATTTACTTATGGTTTTCTTTGCTAGAGTTATTCTAGTAATGTGTACTCTAGCAATCTATCTCAATGTACTCAGTATATAACCCTATAATCCTAACGTACATATATAATATAATGAATTATTTATCGAACTTTATATTCCTTACACATTTCATACCTTAAACATCCCCGTATGGTGATACACCCGAGTTAACATACTTTTTTGCAGACCACCCTGTATATTAATATATATAATATATATATATATTATTATATATATATATATATATATATATATATAGTATATATCATATATATAATATATATATATATATAATATTATATATATATAATATTTATTTTAACCATCTCCCTTTTTCCCCAACCTTCACTGAGGTTTCAGAGTCCAATGGCAGTAGTGTTGGAGTTTCAACCGCCTCGCGCCAAAAGCCCAGCCCCCTTCCGCCCTCTATACCTATTAGTGAGAACTCGGAGCAGTCAGAAAACTCCACCCTAGAGCCTCACGGGACCCCGGACCGCAACGGACCCCTCACTATGGCATATCGTCAAAGTGGTAGGTTCCATTGCCCTGGCCCCGGGTTTGGGGCCACAAACCATACCCCCCTCAACAAACCCGTCTTACCATTCCACTCCTATTATGGCCTTTATTTTCACCTCTAACAAACTCACATTCTCCTCCTTTCAGACAATTCGTTCGGAGTGACTTGATAACCGTATGACGTTTAATGCTCAATCTGAACCACACTTTTTTTGATTCGGGTTCTCACCAGACCAATAGTTTCACTAGTAAATTACATTGAAAACAAAGTACAACAGATACCGGCGCTCATGGCTTGAAGCACCCTCTAGTGGGCCAAACTCAAGACTTTTATTCCCTTTAACAATCCACCTATACATTTAAATTGCACCCAGCCCCCAGTCCCCCATTTCGATTCACAAACTTTCCTACTACAACTCTGCATGCATCCGTTTCTTTTCAATCCAACATACAATCTATAAAATAGTGTTAAACCCTCACGACATTTACTTGTTCTCCTATGCTGCTTACGCACACTACAGCCGGGATCAATCGACTAACATACACTTCAACCGAGGGACCTCTCACCTCACAACCAACCTTACTCTCTTATCTGCGTTTACTTTTCAAACCCCCCTTTTACACATCCTGCCAAAAAATCATCTACCAATCCTCTCAAAACTCCCTTTCCAGATTCACTTACACAACCAAATCCATCCCCTTTATAACATTTATGTCTTTTCATAAAAATTCTCTTATCAATCTTTAAATCATTTCTAACATCGATTTTCCCACCATCATTTCAATCAATTTCTACACAATTCTACATATCAGTATCGATACATCAATTTTGAAATAACCCAAACGGGACACAAACATCCCCTGCCTCACTTCCGCTATTAATATTAGAAACCAATCACTTTTTTTACCAATCCATTTAATTCTTAACCAAACGGCTCCTACGTCCAATATACATACTTTTGATTCCACATATTAATATATATATATAGATATATATATATTATATATATATATATATATAATATATATAATTTCACATCAGTTCAATACAGTTTTCATAATTTATCGTAATATCCACATTTTCTTTACTACATTCAACATTAATTTATAAAAGTATACACTAAATTTAAATTATATATATATATACTATATATATATAATATATATATATATTATAATATGTTATAATATATATATATAAATTATTATATATATATATTATATATATATATATATATATATATGCCCCTTCAGTTGGTGGTATTGGCTACAGATTCATCAGAGCGTTAAGAGTAAGGGGTGATATCGCTTTAGCCAAAGGTTTTATTTTTTTTGAAGCAAGAAAAATTAAATTACATTAGGATAACTTAAGTTTAGTAGGAACACGCTGATATTCCCATTATTCAGAGGTTTATCAAAATTTTAACGAGTTGAAGAGGTAAACAAATAGGTTTTTCATTTATGAATGTTCCATTCCGCATCCCATTAATGTAACAAATACATGCTTAAACCGAAACCATAAATTTGAGGCAGAGAATAAGTGGGCCTCCATTATCGGCCTCTTCTACATCCAATCTTTTCCTTTGACCTTTGGTTCATGGTCCCTGAGGAATATTAATCTATCTTCATAAGTTATTACGAAGGAAAGACCCAAACAAATGTTTGCTGATTATCATAAAGATATCTTTAAAAATGATTGGAGTACATGATACAATTGGTTAGAATTTTAATTGTCATGGGATGGCCATGGGAGATTGAGAAAGAAACATTTTATTTTTTATTATCAGAACGGCCGTACTGGCAGAAAGAAGTCTTAAGTTTTGCAAACCTTAAACAAAATGTTCAGAGTAAGCGTCCATTGTATTACTGAAAAGCTTAGCGGAACTTTAATCCTGGCCGTAATTTATCTTAGTTCTTACGAGCCCATGGTCGAAATGAATTCAAGGTGATGCCCCGCAATTAAATCTATGCCTTTGAGAGAGACGCTTTGACTCTTGTTTGAGAAATGTCACGGGACATTTCCTATAAATGTTGATGAGCTGACGGGAGTTTGTGGCCTGTTCACTCAAGAAAGAAAAAATAAACTTTCCTTTAATATTGGCACGCAGCATCATCTCAGGCACACAGTGGACCATCATCTGTGGAAATAGGTTTCCATTTCGAACCACCACTTTCATTAAATTACGTTCAACTTGATATGTTCACCTTGTGTGACATTCAGTGGAGAGGTTCAGAGCACGACACAATTGGCTTTTCTGAAATCATGTTCAACGGCATGGAACCTACTTCAGAGAAAACAAAAGGAAACTGCTGATTGACAGTAAAAATCTACATTTTCGTTGGTGGGAGAAAGGCCTAACTTTGATGATTATTTGATAGAGGGTATTACATTTTGAAAACTTTTCTGCTTTGCAAATATATCTCTGTTAGTATGTCCTTGAGTAGTTTGGTTGAATGAAAGGGAGGACCGAGTACTGGTTTGCTAGCCGTACAAAACCAAGAATTTTCCAGCGTGCGAAAGCAGGAAGATCCTCCTTTAACTATATAATTTCTGTAATCTTAACTATATCATCCTGTTTTGTTATGATTTCGTTTTCCATTTGTCCATAATATTTGGTTATTTTATATTGGTTTCCAAGAGTAATTTCCATTCCCTTCTTAAACTATGGGAATTGGGGATCCCATTTACTTTTTTTTACTCATTTCCTTTCTACATTTTCCTTGTTTTTTTGCTGGCTTGATAGGTTCATAACTCGGGATATCATTTCTTCCTTTCTGGAAGAAAATAATTGACGATTTGCCAAGTGTAAGTGGTTTTAACGGTGTCATGGAACCAATATCGAGTATCAAACACAACTGGGATTCAGGAACTATGGGGGAATTCCTTCAACAGTTTGACTTTTCGAGGCGAATAGCTCCGCACAAGTAGAGTCTATCAACATTAAATATTGCTAGATTTCGATTGGGACTCAAATTACTGTCACTGTGCACCTTGAGGACGGCACTAGTTCACTAATTCTAATCAATTAATAGAATAAAAGTCGAAGTTGATCAGAAAGGTTTCCTATTAAGTATTAGACGTTTTTGAATGTGTTCTTTGACAACATATTTATTTTTAATATTTGTGGATGCAAAAATCAATGGCGAAATGAATTTAAAAGCATGCCCGCCGAAATATTTATAAAGCTGCGGAATATTTTATGATATATATTAATATATATATATTATATATATATATTATATAATATATAAAGTTATATATTATATATATATATTATATAATATATATAGTATATATATATGTGATATATAGTTATATTATATATATATATATATTATATATATATATATATTATATAATAAATATATTATAAATATTAATATAAATATGATATATCATATATATACTTCTTTCACAGACCTTTTCGTCAAATAAAAAAAAATTAGTTCCACGCAAGGTATTGTAGTTACTACAATTTTAGCTTTTCTTGTGGTTTACAAAATTAAAGTTATCGTACAGTGTTATTAAAGTACTTCACGCAAAAGTGTTTTAATAGGTAGTTTTTTGGAAAAAATAGGATAGCCGGAAGCAATGGCATCGAGAAGCGCGTTTCGATCCATTTGAAGAACCAATAATAAGCTGTTAGACGCAAAGGTTCAGAAGAGAGGCAAAGAAAAATTATGAGACTGTTGGGTAGAAAGGTTGATGTTCGCAAACGCAATCCGCTTCTCAATGGGGAGGTATGTGATTGGAGAGCTCAGGAAGAGCAGTGGTCCGTTTATCTTAACGGGATGAAATAAAGTAAGTGATGCCAAAACAATTCACTTGATAAGTACGAAAAGCCCTAGGCTCACACCATTCTTAACAGAGGAACAGTGTGGAGTGGGAGTAATCACACCCAGATGAGTGAGGCTGACTCTATAACAGGGGGCCAAACGACCCCCTGTACATATCAACTGATGGTCTGGAGTGGGAAGAAATTTCTGAATGTGCCCAGAACACCAACCTTTTTAGAAGCCTTGTTTTTGAAAAGGAATTAATATTAACCGTAATCTTGTAGTCAACAAGAAAAATAAACACCAAGAATTTATTGACGACATATGAACATTTCATTGAAATATGTTTTCAAAGATTGCTCAAAAATAAAAATAAAAACCGTGTGGAAAAAATTATGGTTGGGAGTGGGAAAAAGATGGGGAATCTGAGCCTTTTTGAAAGTAATTTTGAAAGAACAACACTTGTTTCCTCAATGGCTCAGAAGAAATTCGACGAAAAGATCAGATTCCTAAGTTGATCCAAGGGGGCCCTTCCTAAGCCGTGAGCCTTAAATTGCCTGGTTTTGAAAAAAGGACGTCCTATCGAAAATGAGGGGAGGGTAATGCAAGGGTGAAAGTCCCTTCGACATTGGAGTAAGAATGTGGTGAATGAAGCAAGATAAAGAGAGGTCCTTTTATGAAAAGTAGACCAGAGTTAGGAAAAACAAGAACCATGGAAGCGCACCCACTAATTTATAGATTTAAAGGATGAGCGAAGGCATTCACCAAAATATTGAACAGAAAAAGAGGAACCAAGAGGATATTAAAGCAGAGAAAGATTAGCAGAATTGAGATGTTTTAAAACCTTCCTGCTAGGGTAAAGATTCGGGAAAAACCCTAATAGAAGACAGAAAGTTTAGAGAGATTTGGCCGATATTGGAGGGTTGAAGAAAATTGGTTCCCTTTTTTGTACAGGAACACCTCACCTTCCCAGCAAGAAAAAAAGGCCAAAGTAAAAAGACAGGGTTTAAAATAATTTTAACAAGGCAAAAGTGCAAGCTTGAAATCACAAGAAGTTTTGAAGAACTTATAGGGGAATACCATCAGAAACCGTAAAAAGCTTTCTTAGTGGTCAAGCTCTGAAAAAGCAAGAAATAACATCTTTTTGGAAGCAAGTTCCAACTATTAGCATATTATGGGTTGGAGGTAGGTGGATGAAGAAAGGAATATCACTGGATCGTTCATGCGGGTGGGAATTGAAGGAAAAAGGTTTTGAGCATAAGGAGTTAGCCTTTAGGTGGAAGGTTAACG
Organism: Trachelipus rathkii; assembly: GCA_015478945.1. Classification (NCBI taxonomy): domain Eukaryota; kingdom Metazoa; phylum Arthropoda; class Malacostraca; order Isopoda; family Trachelipodidae; genus Trachelipus; species Trachelipus rathkii. The sequence continues at coordinate 24,005 of JABUQX010095703.1, forward strand.
GCAGTTTTAATGGCCAGACGGAAAATACAAAAAAGGCCTAAGGAGGAACATCAAAGTTAAGATTTAACCATTTTTTTGGGAAAATGTCAAAGATATACGTAGGGAGAGGGGAGAAGGGAGAAGGAGCAGGAGCCAGTCCAAGATTACTGCATTCTTTACTGAGAAAAGAATTTTTTGGTGTCATGGAGAATAGGTATTTTGGACGATTTTGGAATGAAATATAAGTGGAAGTTGCAAGGTTTTCTGGAATTTGCAGATGACAACAGTAATTCCTAAAGGGTAGCGTCCCTGTGGCCCTAATAAGGCAACGAAGAACAAGCAGACAGTTAACCTAAGGTTTTATCCTAAGTTTAATTAAAAAATGTCAAAGATCATGGGGTGCACGCCCTCCATGCCAAGAGGAAGAAATAATCTCGCGCTTTTGGCAACACCTCCGGAAGAGATCGCCTTTCCACGGGAACCTGTAGTCCCCAATTCATGGGAAATCATAGAAGTACGGCCGTAAGTCCGACAAAGAAGCACGACATATTAGGAGAACCGAAGTGCCATAAACGTTTTTCTCGCCGTAGTCGGGGGGTCTTTCCTGCGTGCGAACGACTTGAAGAGATAGAACGAAAAACATAGATAAAAGAAAGTGATCGGAGGGACCCAGAGTAGGAAAGAATTTAACAAACAAGGAAAAGAATTAGAGATTAGGAAAAAAGGTCTAGAATGGTTTGGGGTTCAATCTCCGGGCCGATCGGAGAACTACGAGTAGGGGAAATGCACAACTGCTCATGGTAATTCTGGATATATAGAAAAGCCCTAGCAAGTTCAAACTTTATCTTGATAATTAACGAGGAAAGCAGGTGGCACCGTGGAGAAACGTTTGAAGAATAAACCACGAAAATGATTTCAGGAAAATGGTAAGAAGAGAGAGGAATGTTGTTCCTAATTTATTATGACAGGTTTATATTGAAGCCCATTAGTAAGAATATCCGGGAAAACTTTCAAATCAAAGCCACGGACAAACGATTTGAGCACCACATGGCACAACTGCCTTTGTCCTGAAAATTGAGGGAAGAAATAGGAGTCAACAGAGTAGAGCACCTTAACTAGAAAACGCTTAAAAACCTAAAAATATACGTTAGAAATAACAGATGAGGTTTAGAAGAGGAGAGGGTGTTGTTCAACAAAATTAAAATTAGATTTAAACCGAGAAGGTTGCGAAGAAATTTATGAAGAAAGGCGAACGTACATCAAAATAGGCCCCGGGGGCAACTCTTGGTGCCACCAACCCATCACCGGAGTCCGACAACTTCCAAGTAATTAAGTGATGGTGGTAGGGGTAAATTTGGAAAGCTACCCCTTTATAGCTTCTCTAAGGCTAATGGGGTGGCTGCCATTTTACCAAGATTTTTATTTTCTTTTTTAAAGCACAAGGTAAGTGTTTGTCCTGTAATTGATTTTTATATTTAAGGTTACTATGTGACACCGTTACTGTATCACAGAAGAATATGAATTTGATCACAAAAAGGGAAGAACAATTGGGGCAATGGAGTGCCATGGGATGTAAACTTCTAGTAACTCCATAAATTGCTCCTGGTTGGGGTAAGTCACTCGCTTAAGGAGCTTCTACTTTCCTTCTTCATATATATATATATATATATATAAAGTATACTAATATATATATATATATATCTATATATATTATATAATATATATATATATATTATATATATATAATTATATATAATATATTAATATAATATTATAATATATATAATATATAAATATATCTTATATTATAAATATAGTTATATAATATATATATATATAATAATATATATATATATATATAATAATATGTCGGTGCGGTGCGGTGCGTGGTGCCGCAAATTTTTGGGTTGCGGGTGCGGTGCGCTGGTGGGGCTCGCTCTCAAGTGCGGTGGCCGGGTTGCCGGTGCGGTGCGGTGCGCACTGCAAAAAGAGCCGGTGCGGTTGGTGGTGGCAGTGCGGTGAAGGAGGATGGATGGGTGGTGCGGTTGGCGGTGGCTGGGTACCGCCTCCCGGTTGCGGGAGCGGTTGGCGGTGGGGCGGCCAAAAATATCCGGTGCTCCGGCCCAACCACTATACAGAGCCAATACCAACCCTTATGGTTCAACTTGGGAAAACTTTTGATGAAGAAAATTTGCCGCAATTAAGTAAAATTTAATTAAGCTGTGAAATCATCCCACTAATATTCAGTTTTGCACAAATGGTAATTAATAAACCCGCTTCCAAGAAATTATATAATAAAGAAAAGTAAAAAAATTCGAAAAATTTCGATCAAAATTTTCTTCTCAAAACTTCCCAATGCCCTATTTTTTGTTCAATAAGGAGAGAAGTTTGCCCTTTTTTCTTTTGATGAAATTCGATTTTCTCAACTCAAAACTAAAGACATCTCAAAATAAAATAAGTCCAAAACAACTGTCATCTTCCTTCAGCACAAGAGATGCTTTGCCCCGACAACCATCACGTGGTGTACCAATTTAACTGCCCTGAAGTTTAGACTGTACGTCGACATATATTGGTTACACAAAGAATAGATTGTTCGGACAGGGAATATCAACATCTCTACAGTCCCCCAGCAAAATCTTTTGAACCATTTCCCACACATACGGCACATAGTCCCCCAATCAACTATTAGTTAAATATTTCTACCACTTCACAATATATACGGAATCGGTGTAAAGTCCAGAAACTTTAAAATTGCGGAGGCCTTCTACATGACCACACGGCCCAACCAAACATTAACAATACAAATTTTTTATGTATTCAGATCAGGGGTCGCCAGAACTCCATATCATGGATTTTACTTATTGATAATCTCTATGTCAGGGACTCATTGTTTCATTGTCTCGAGTTCCTTATGTATGTTAGAATTGTGCTTTTTTTTCAGTTATGACAGGAGTTTGAAAAGTCCTTTTAATGATAAGTGATTTTTAACGGACACGCTTTTTGTGTTGGGTTTCCCATGGAAATATGGTAAAAGAACTGCTGAAAATCTATAAGTTCATAAATATGATCTCTCTGGTGGAGTAAAATTTATAAAATTTATGTATTAATAAGGTTTTACTGTTTATTTTTCTCATAATTATATTTTTAATAAAGGTTGGAATATATGATGAATCTACTGTTACTTTTATTCGGTTTTATTTAATTTTGAGCATCGACAAATTGTTACTTTATATTTACGGTAACTGCTTAGCGATCTTGAAATTTTAAATTATATTTGTAACTTTTAAATACGAAGAGTTTTCTTGATTTCTATATTATTTGGCTTTAAAAGGAGGGATACGGTTTATCGAAAACAAAAATTGTAAGGGTTTATTTTTGTAGAATGGTTAAGGGACCATTAAAATGTTTCTTTGTTTTTGGTTTCCTGATGGTTATTGCTACATTCAGATTCTCCGTTAACAAAAGGTGTGTGTTCATAGAGTAAGTTACCTGGCGCTGAATAATATTCTGACGTAAA
>JABUQX010095703.1:35000-37500 GCA_015478945.1 Trachelipus rathkii
CAATAATAACTAATTATTAATATAATATTTTATGATGATTTTTATGAACGATTTCAAAAATGAGAAATGAATTATTATTATTATTATTATTATTATTATTATTATTATTATTATTATTATTATTATTATTATTATTATTATTATTATTATTATTATTATTATTATTATTATTATTATTATTATTATCATTATCATTATCATTATTCAGTTACCGTAACTATTATTATTATTTTTTAATTATTAATTATAACTAAAAAGAATATAAATGCTATATACCGTATTATTATTATTATTATTATTATTATTATTATTATTATTATTATTATTATTATTATTATTATTATTATTATTATTATTATTATTGTTGTTGTTATTATTTTTATTATTAAAAATAATCGACGTGTTTATATTTACTGCTTCTGCAAATCAACATTGCCTGTCATTATCCTTTAATTGGTACTGATATATTTCATATTTTTAAATGCTCTTTATTATTATTATTATTATTATTATTATTATTATTATTATTATTATTATTATTATTATTATTATTATTATTATTATTATTATTATTATTATTATTATTATTATTATTTTTACATTACCGTTAGTTTATTATTATTATTATTATTATTATTATTATTATTATTATTATTATTATTATTATTATTATTATTATTATTATTATTATTATTATTATTATTATTATTATTATTTTTATGATTTTGTGGAGTCGTCCAATAGTGATGCATCTAAATTAAATTTTATAGTAAAAGGATCCCTAGGGACAGCTCATTTATAGATAGGGCTAATGTTGCTAAAACTTAATACTTGATATTTGGGATCCACGCTGAAGTTTTATTGCTCTTTATAGTAAATACTAGGCAGTTTTTATCTTGAAAGAGGTTCCAGATATAAATACAACATGGGGGTTAAATCCAGAAGTTAATTTAGTATCAATATATCATCAATGTTTTTACAAATGACAGGCGACCTTATCAATCAATATAACTAATGTTTTCTTTTACATGATGAGAAATTTCTTAAAGACTGTCACTGAGTGTCACCCTGTTGAAATATTTCCTGTCATCGAAACTAGAATTAGTTGGCATATATCGATGATGGGGTTGAATAAAATGAATTTAAACCAGAAAATACTAGTAAGAAATCTTTATTATCTGTTTCTCTGTGAATTTTTAACATACAAATGACATGTTTTACAATCTACAAGTGTTAACTGTTGAGATGGCTTTATAGAGAATGCGCTTGTTAATTGGTACATGTATTTATACGGCAACAAATGATAGTGATAACCCGTTACTGGATATTTTGGGCGAGGTGCAATGGCCACACAATTATGATCAAACTTAATTTATGGAATACTTCCATATAAAGTTAACGTTAAATAATATGTTTTTATAACAATTGTCGCAAGGTAATTATCTAATAAATCATCTATGCTTATGGATTCGAAATCAAATTTTTGTCTTAAATAATTCTCCTCTCTCTCTCTCTCTCTCTCTCTATCTCTCTCTCTCTCTCTCTCACACACAAAAAAAAAAAAAAAAAAAAAAGATTTTTAATAAATAATATTTTTTAATGTCTTCTCTATAATAATTTTAAATTCTTTTTATAGTTTTGGAAGGTTAATTTGGTCTATTATTATTATTATTATTATTATTATTATTATTATTATTATTATTATTATTATTATTATTATTATTATTATTATTATTATTATTATTATTATTATTATTATTATTATTAATTGCATAAGTTTATCATTCTTTCTTTTATATTGACTAGGTAAATTTATCATATGGTTAGTTGAGTTTATTTAAACTTACTTTTTCTATCATTTTAAAATCTCTAAGAATAACGTATTTAAATTATCTTATCCTTTTAAAGAGCTTTCTTTAAAGAGAGAAACATTAATTATATATTTATATTTATATTTAATTATATTATTTATATTTGTGAAAAAGGTCGACGAATAAATGGACCTTTTTCTGTTTATGGTCCCGTTATAATAATGATTACTAGAATTTTTGTTGTGGTTCATTTATGTTTTAATTGTACTTAAATTATGATTAATAATAAAAATGTTTAAAAGGCTATATTTAGCTTTTTTTTAATCCATTTTACTGTGCCAGCTGCAAACAACCCAACCAAACATAACCTTAATATGTCCCAAACGTAACCTAACCTAGTCTAACTGTAAAGCCAGAATAAATAAATAATAAATTTAGTAATTTTTTTTTTTTTTACCGCAGCTTAAATTTGAATAGTAAATAAACCATAGCAAAATAATAGTATATTAATTGAAACGGAAAACGAAAGAATAAAAGAAACACAAATTTATTAAAAAAAAAACCTTACCTACGAATTTAAACTAGCTTCACCTGAATTAAACCAGCTTAACCTTACTTAACCTAACTGCTTAACCTAGCCTCACCTAACAACTTAGCCTAACTTAAACTTTCTTAAAGTACTGTATGGC
>JABUQX010095703.1:52500-68100 GCA_015478945.1 Trachelipus rathkii
TTTAAAAAATATATATATATTTCATATATACCATATCTATATATATATTGATATATATATATATATATATATATATATATATTACCTGCTATACAAGGCAATACGTTTTTAGGTTCCTGCATAAAATAAATATAAATATTCATATTTATTTGTTCTTATATGTATGTGTAATACTCCTTGTGTGGCTGTGAATTTACGAGATTTGAAATTTACACACATATACACATATGCATACTAATACATATGTATATATTTGCTTGGAAGTGTTTCCAGCAGTTTTACACCTTATTGAGGTAAAATCGTCTCATTTCTCAAGTTCTGAATTTAAATATCTTGCAACTTCTCCCACGCCACTGTTTAGATGTTGAAGAAGTGTGACAGATGAGAGAAAAAGATTTTATCGGAAGTGTAGTACTATTTAACCCTCTAATGGTGTTATATATTGTTAGACCTAGGTATGGTTAGGACAAGTACGTTTTTCATACCATAACTGACAGTATATGATAAATGGTCGTCCCATTAATCATGCTGATGACATTCTATCAGTATGTTATACAATGTGAGGTATTTGGGTGAATACGACAGATTCATTCGTTGGAACGACAAAAAAAAAGTCAAATTTTCTTTTTGTAAGACATGTAGAGTCGAACAATTTCAAAGTTGAATGATAAAGAAAATTAATAGCGGAGTGAGGCAAGGATGTATTATGTCTCCTTGGTTATTCATTTTGTATATGAATGGGGTTATGAAAAAATAAGAGGTAGGGGCAGCAGGGGAAGATGTTAGAATGATGGAGAATGGAAGAGAGAATAGAGGGTGCCCTTCTTATTATAGGCGATGAGGATGATTTGGTTTTGTGTGGTGAATCTGAAGAGAGTTTGGGAGGATTGGTAGAGGGATTTGGTAGGGTATGTAAAAGGAAGGGTTTGAAATTAAATTTAGATAAGAGTAAGGTTATGGTAGTGAGCGAGAGGAGTCCGCTGTGTGATGTGTGAAGTTATGTTAGATGGTAAGCAACTGGAACAAGTGTCTGAGTTTAAATATTTACGATATGTGTTGGATGAAAAGGGAACGGATGACACAGAGTGTAGTAGGAAAGTTGTGAATGGTAAGAAGGTGGCTGATGCAATTAAATCCTTGGTGGATGTGAAGGGACTAAATCTTGAATGCGCTAGGGTTTTGCTTGAGGGTATGTTGTTACCTGTCTTTATGTATAGTAGTGAAACTATGGTTTGGAATAAGAGGTATAGATCTAAGGTACAATGTGTTCAGATGGACAATCTTAGGGGCTTGTTAGGTGTGAGAAGAATTGATAAAATGAGGAATGAACACATAAAGGAGTTGTGTGGTGTGAAGAAAGAAGTAAATGAGAGAATGAGAGTACATTAAGATGGTTTGGTCATATGGAAAGGATGGATGATAGTCGGTTGGTTAAGCGGTTGTATAGTGGTGAGTGAGCTGGGAATCGACCGGCTGGGAGAGCGAAGAAAAAGTGAATTGAGTCAGGAAAGGAATGTGAGTTTGGGAGAGGCGAAAAGAAAGCTGAACAATAGGAGTGAATGGCGGGGTTTGTGAGGGTGTATGGTTGTGGGCTTGGTGCAGGGAATGAACCCCACGTTGACGAGATACCACAGTGAAGTGTCCGTGGCAGTTTCTTAAAACCCTTGGGTGGATTTTTCTGACTGCGACGAGTTCTCACTTAAGGGTATAAAAGGGATGGTATGGGAAGGGGGGCTTTCTTTTCGACTTGCGTTATGTTCATATACTACTTTGTTTCCTATGTATGCGACGCACCTTACCCCCAATATGGGGAAGGGAGGTGGATGATTATGATGATGATATTTTTCTTTCTTTCTTTACTTCACTTTCTTTTTCTTTTTTCTTTTCTTTTCTTTTCTTTTCTTTTATTTTTTTCTTTTTCTTTTTCTTTTTTTTCTTTGTCTTTTCTTTTTCTTTTCTTTCTTTCTTTCCCTTCACATTTCATAGATGTGAGTAAGGTGCGTAACATGCACGGAAATATAACAGTTAAGTAAGAGAGCATGACGTGACATAAGTCGAAAAAAAAACCTTTTCCTTACTTTCCCTTCATACCCTTAAGTGCTAGCCCAGCGATGCCAAAAATCCACCATTGAGCTTCAAAACACCGCGACGGATCCCCGCTGTGGTATCTCGTCAATTTAGGGTTCATCCCTTGGGCCAGGCCCACAACCATACCCCCTCACAAAACCCCGTCATTCACTCCTATTATGTACCTTTTATCTCACCTCTGCCTAACTCACATTCCTTTCCTCAGACACTCCTTTACTGACCCATTTCACTTTTTCTTTGGTCTCCCAACCGGTCGATTCCCAGTACACTCTCCATTATACATCCGCTTAACCAACCGATTATCATCCATTTTTTCCATATGACCAAACCATCTTAATAATCCGTTCATGTATTCGATCATTTGCGCCATTATTCACACCACACAGCTCCTTAAAACGATCATTTCTCATTTTATCAATTATTTTCATACCTAGCATGCCCCTAAGATTGTCCATCTGAATAGATTACCGTAGATCTATACCTATTATTCCAAACTATACTTACACTGCTTGTATTATAGTTTCACTACTATACGTTAACACAAATAATAACATACCCTAATGCAAAACTACTAGCGCACTTAAGACTTAGTCTCTTTGCACATATCAAGGATTTAATTGCTCCAGTCACCTTTCTACAATTCAAAACTTTCCCGCTACATTCTGCATCATCCGTTCCCTTTTTTATCCAACATATGGCCGCAATACTTAAACTCGTATACTTGTTCCAATTGTTCACCATCCAGCATGATTTCACACCACGTTTGCATTTAATTTCAAACCCCATCCTTTTATGCAACCTACCAATCCTCTCAAATTTTCTTCAGATTCGCCACACAAAATCATATCATCAGTATGCAATATGAAGGGCACCCTCCAGTTTCTTTCAATCTCCATTAGTCTAAAACCCTCCCTTACCACCCCTACCTCCAATTCTTTCATCACCCCAATCCATATACAAATTTAATAGTCAAGGAGACATAACACATCCCTGCCTCATTCCACTATTTATATTAAATCATTTACTTTCAACTCCATTTATTCTTACGCAAGCTTCACTATGGGCGTACATACTTTTGATTCCATACAAGAGCCTACCACCAACACCATATATAACTAATACCTGCCACAGAGCTTCCCTATTAATCTTTCTATACGTCTGTTGCAAGTCCATAAAACCTAAATACAATTTATTCTTCTTCTCTCTCATTTCTCAATCATTTGTTTCAACATGAAAATTTGATCTACACATCCTCTACCACTTCTAAATGCATCTTGTTCTTCGTCACTTAGTCGCTCAGTCACTCGGCTCACTCTTTCAACCAAAATACCAGCATATATCTTCCCAACAATACTCAGTAAACTAATTGTCCTATAGTTCCCACAGTTCCGCTTGTCTCCCTTACCCTTATATAAGCGTACTATTATTGCTCTCCGTCAATCCTTTGAAACTATGCCCTCCTCAAACGCTTTGTTGCACAATTTCCATATCCAATCAATCACAATCTCATATCCATCTCATATCCATCTTTACCTGCTAATTTACCATTCTTCAACCTCCTCCCTATTAGTTACCTCGTACCCAAAATACATCTTTCTTCTTACATTATCAAACCCACACATATTCACTAACATCTCTTCATATTTGCCGTTGTTACGCAGATTTTTTAAGTGTTCCTTCCACACTCTCCTCACATCCATTTAACGGTCACGAAAGTACTATCCCTATTCATTATTCTATGAACATTCCCCTTACTCTCTTTCTTAACCTTTCGTCCAGAAGAGTTTCTTATTCCCTTGTAAGTCTCCATTCATCCATCTTTCAGGCTGTTCATTTACCTCTTTTTCACTTCTACCTATGCAACATTTAGTCTTCCTTTTTCCTCCTTAAATATTTCTATACACTTTTCTTTTGAGACCTCAACATTTGCTCTTACCACTCAATCAAGCCTCTTTTTTTTACTTTTAACAGCTTGCATCACCTCTTCATTCCACCACTCACTATTGACATTTTTATTTCCTACTTTAGCACATCCACATACTTCTCTTACACTACTAACAAAGGCTTCCTTCATTTGCGTCCAGATTTGTTCAGTTTCATCTTGTTCACATTCAACTGTTTTATTCGCAAGTTCTCTCACATAATTTTCCTTAAAACCTCATTCACTTAACTTCCCACCCTTAATTCTCCTCCCTTCCTTCCTTATCTCTTTCCTCTCCATCTATGTTCCCACTAAATTAATCTTACATAATCTTGCTCAGAAAAAATTAAAAATTATTCAAATCTAGTGGTACTTTTTTTCTTCATAGCCTTAGAGAACAAATTTAATATATATATATATATATAATATATATATATAATATATATCTATATATATATTATATATATATATATATTTATTATATATATATATATATAATATATATATATATATTATATATAATATATAAATTATATATATATAATTTTATATGGGTCCGCGAAATCAATTCTTGCATGAGCTATGGGTGGCCTTGAACCTAAAAGTTTGAAAACCACTGCATTAGTCTATCAATTTAAACATTGAAAAGAGAATATTGGGGGAAAGTGGGACGGATGTCGGAGAAACTTGGGGGAAGGGGGCGGAGTCAAGTGTGGAAGACGCTTCACTCACGCCTACGTTCATTCATTTTATTCAATCTGAATCTTACGTGCAAGATACTGAGATAGAAACAAAAATGCAAAAAAAAAAAAAAATTTAATTACTTTTAGAACTGCTTTTGCGCCTAAAAATATTCATTTTTATTTAAACTTTCGTTTGATATACACTATATTTACTAATTTACACTATTAACGTTTTCTCCGTTAAGTAACTTTTAACCATATATTATATATATATATATATATATATATCTATATATATAATACTATATTAATATAATATATATATATATATATATATATATATATATATATATAATATATATAGTCTTTGTTTTGATATCTATATATCTATTATCTAATATACTTATCTATAATATCTATCCTAATCTATCTAACACGGTCATAATCTTCCAGCACGACTAGCAAATGACCTTTTTTGAAATACACACAGCGTAAAAACTTCTGTTCATTCATTATTCTTGAAATTTCCTTTTCTCGTGACTTAGTAGGATCACTTTATGTCATTCACGCAAACGAGTTTCCTTAAGACGCTTGGCTTTCTGAGCCGTGTTGGGAACTTCTTTCGCTCACCAACTATTTGCTTGCTTAGTACAGAGTCCCGTCATTCTTTCTTGTATGGGAAATGCCTTGCATATCTAGCGGCGGTTCCCACTGGTACAAGTCTATTTGGAAAAGTAGAGTCCTACGGCTTCAGATATCAACCTCTGCCACTAACTCTCACCACTCTCACTCAATCTCTTTCTGGCCAGGGAATGTTGTTTAAATTATCCTATCGACGTTTAGCAAAGGAAATTGTCTTCAGAACTTTATAAAAGCATAAGGGGGCATCAGTATTTGAAGATAGCTCTGGCTCGTTCAACAGTCTAATCTGTTCTCATTTCAGCTCTCCCACCTCATACTTGGCCGCTGTTCTCATTCTTGCTTGTATTCTACTCGAAAGTCCGCAAACGCTCAATCTTTCTTCTGCTATTTTTTCCGGCCACTTCCTTTGAATTGCAGAATCTGTAGTACTTAAATGGAACCAGTTGACAGAACCCACCCTTTTTTATATGAAGGACTAGAGAATATTTGCTTTAAACTGGGAATATAATCTAATAATGTATAAACTGATCACATGCGAGTTTTGGTGACCGTAGGTCACCCCTAAGGGGGGGTCACCCCGAGAGCGTAGCCGCTACGCCCGCGTTTATACCCTTGTGGCTTTCCAAACCCGAGATTGAATTAAGCCTACGGCTAATCATCGGCCCAGGTGTTCGATGCGCATGAGAGAGAGAGCGAGCGAGCGCGCGCGCGTGCGCATACACATACACCCAATGTTATTATTATTACGTCGAAGATTCGATTTCCGAAGGAAATCGAATCTGAGTCGAAAAATGATCCCTGTAAGGGATCGTTTTTTTTACGCACTCCGACTTTGCCGTTCCGCCGCGGTTTTTCTTCTTCGCGATCCGGTTTTAACTCCGACGCGATTTGGCCAGCCAGCCCACGAGAATTATCGTATCGTGCTAAAATTTTGGAGAAGTAGTTAGATGAAATGAGGTAACCTCATTGTAATAACTGAAGTAACACCCCCATTGGTCCCCCCGAAGGGGGACCACCCCCCATAAAAAAAAATTACATTGATCGTAATAAGCTGAAATTTTGGTGAGAGGATTCAGAGTTTGAGTTTTTTCTAGAAAGAGTTAGTATTGGAATTTAAGGATTGGCTCCGGCACCGGTGCTGAGCCGCTGCGGTGCCAAGTAAAAACATTCGTACTATACAACAATGTTGAAGTCCTTTATAATATGTTAATTTATCGGGTCTGTAAGATTTCGAAAACAATAATGAGGTTTCAGCAACCATCAGAAATAAATAAAAATAAAAATAAATAAATAAATGAATAAAATAAATAAAATTTCTTATTCTTTTTAAATGTTTATAACTTACAAATTTAACTTTTTAAATACCCTAAAGCAGTAAAATCACTAAATCAAACCACGCATCCATCAGCAATCCAAGCCTCCCTTCCTGGGACCCATGTCTATGATCTTTGATGCTAATTGTATTAAGGTCATATTTTTTACTAAATTGGTAACGTTTTTACATACCCTAAAGCAGTAAATCACTAAAATCAAACCACTATCCAACCAGCATCCAACCCCCTCCTGACGCATCTATGATCTATTGATCTATTGATTAAGGTCATATTTTTCTTTAGTATTGTCATGTTTTACATACCTAAATCAGTAAATCAGTAAATCAAACCACCAACATCCTGCCGCATCCGGCACATTGATCTATTGTCCTATTGATCTATTGATTCAGTCACATTTCGAGTAATAATTTTGGATAAACATAACGATAAAATCAAGTTCTTTATACATAGATCAATCAATATATGTCAACATAATAAAGTTTCCCATTAATAAAGCTAACATACATCAAACTGAACTAAGAAAATAATGCCCAAAGACAACCCTATCACATTTAGCAGGAATAAGCAGTCAACATTAACAAAGTTCCACATTTAACACCGGTAAGCCACTAACATGGTATGCAAAACGTAACCTATATCTTACTTTTTCAACCATAACTCTAACATATTAACCTTAATCTAACACTAACACAGTAACATTCTAGCAAAATTTCTCAACATTGGTAATTAACATACAGAGCAGCGAAAGTATGCAACCGTAACAAAGTTTTCACACTAATAAAGCTAACATAGCATCATCTAAACTAAGAAAACAAAATGCCCAAAGACAAACATACCACACATCTTAAGTAGGAATAAACTGTGACAATTAACAAAGTTCCACACTTAACACAAGTAAAGCAACTAACATGGTACGCAAAAACGTAACCTAATCTTACTTTTTTTCAAGGCATAACTCATACCTATTACATTAATCTTACACTAAATACAGTAACATTTAGAAAAATTTATCACAACAACCTTTTTTAATTATCATACAGACCAGCGAAAGTAATGCTAAACATAATAAGTTTTCCACCATTAATAAAGCTAAACATAGCATCATCTTAAACTAAGAAAATAATGCCCAAAGACAAACATAACACATCTTAAGTAGGAATAAACTGTTTAACATTAACAAAGTTCCAACCTTAACATCAGTAAAGCAACTAACATCGATACGCCAAAAACGTAACCTAATCTTACTTTTTCCAGCATAACTCTAACTATTACATTAATCTTAACACTAACACAGTAAACATTTTAGCAAAAAATTATTCAAACATTGGTTATATTATCATACAAGACACACGAAAGTCTGCTACACCAACGATAATAAGTTTCCCACATTAATAAAACGCAACTATAGCATCAAACTGAACTAGAAAATATGCCCAAGAACCAAACATAACACATCTAGCAGGAATAGCATCAACGATTAACAAGTTCCACACTTAACACCGTAAAGTAACTAACATGGTATGCAAAAACGTAACCTAACTTAACTTTTTCAAGCATAACTCTAACATATTAACATTAATCTTACACTAACACACTAACATTTTAACTAAAATTTCTCACAAACATTGGTTAATTAAATATACAGAGCAGCCGAAGTATGCCTAACAATCAATAAAAGTTTTCCACATCAATAAAGCTAACTAACATAGCATGAACTAAAAAAATAATGCCCAAAGACAACCCTATCACAACTTACCACGAATAAACAGCTCACATTAACAAAGTTCCACACTTAACACCAGTAAAAGCAACTAAACATGGTATACAAAACCGTAACCTAATGCTTAAGCTTTTTCAAGCATAATCTAACATATTTAACGTTACTCTTCACTAACACGTAAAACATCTTAACTAAAATATCCTCACCAAGTGGTTAATTATACTGGAATCAACGAAAGTATGCTAACGTAATAAGTTTCCACATCAATAAAACTAAACCATAGCCTAACATGAACTAAGAAATAATGCAAAATAGACAAAACTAACACAAATATAATTACGAATAAACTGTTAACATTAACAAAGTTCCACTGAGTTCTTTAAATACTAAGACAACGAATATAATGCTAACATAACAATGTTTTCACATTAATAAAGCTAACATAGCATCATAAGAACTAGGGAAAATAATGTACACCGACAAAGCTAACACATCTTACGCCGTAAATAAACTGTTTTAACCATTAACAACTTCATTTGTATATAAAACCTACCGTATAAGTAACCTAACTTTAACATACAAAACGTAACCTCTTCATACTTTTTTCCAAGATATCTCTAACATATTAACATTAATCTTACATTAACATCGTAACATTTATCAAAAAACTGGTTGTAAACCATACCTAAACATCATAATACCTAACGAGTACAATATGAATAAAGTAAAGTTTTTAGAGCCTTATCTCTTTTTAGACTCCGCCTCCTTTCAGAAAATACCAACTAACAAATGAAAAAAATGATTTTATAGGTTTGAATAATTAGAAAATTTTAATGCCCGAATTACTTTACTTAGACCCTCTGGCAGGAATACAAGCGATGTAGCAGCGCAAATTCCGTTTACGATTAAATATAAATGACACTCGTTGGGAATAACGAAACTGCTCGTGTAGATATCAACAACAAGCGTAGAGATGCAGGAAGATGTCATCGTATCACCACAGCGAAAAACTAATCCTAACTGAAGAAAATAGTGTATGAACATCCCTTAAAATGTAATGAGATCCTTTCTTTCAACCAATCAGAAGAAAAGTAAACAAGAATACGACGTACGATATGAACCATATCAGTTCAAAAGGGTATATATTCTCGTTCGACAACAACAACAACAACAACAACAAATACCATATGTAACAAAGATACGTTCTTGGATACCTAACCAATGAATATATATGGCTAACGTAACATTGTTTTTCACATTAATAAAGCTAACATAGCATTACAAGAGCTAAGGAAATAATGTACAACGACGAATCTAACAACTTAAGCAAAACACGAATAAACTGTTTAACATTAACAAAGTTCCACACTTAACAGCTGTAAAGTAACTGACATTGCATACAAACGTAACCTATTCATACTTTTACAAAACATATCTCTAACATATTAACGTTAATTTTACATTGAAAGTAATATTTAAAGCAAGAATTTATCATAATCCTGTTTTAGTTATCATACAGAGCAGTGAATGATGCTAACGTAAAACAAAGTTTTCCAACATTCAATAAAGCCCTAACACTAACATAACCTGAACTAAGAATATAATGACAATGACAAACCCAACACACCATAGGCATGAATAAACCACTAACATTTAACAAACTTCCGCAAACTTACCACAACAGTAAAGTAACTAACACTTCGTACAAACGTAACCTATTTCACACTTTTTCAAGCTATTTCTGACATATCAATGTTAATTTTAACATTAACATCGTAGATATTTAACAAAAGTTTAACATAAACCTGTCAATCCATCATACGTGACAAAGAGTAATAACTGCAATGACGTAACAAATGTTTTAACATCAATAAATCCGTAACAATTTAAGAAAAATTCATCATAACAACGTCTAAATATCATAATTCCCAGCGAATAATCGCAAACATAACAAAAGTTTTTAACCAAAAATAACAAAAAAATAACAAATTTTATCCTAACATAACTAAAAATAAGTTCTTTTGAGTAAAATATACGTAAAAACCGTAATATTTACTGATTTTAAAGGGAGTAAATCAAGTAAATCAGTAAATCCAAACCACCCATCCTGCAGTCCCCCTATCCGTCCCACCCACCTGTGATCTATTGAGCTCTTGATTCAAGTCATATTTTCAATTAATCATTTTTGGACAAACATAACATAAAATATGTTCTTTACTATACTAACCTACGAATATATGCTTAACCAACAAAGGTTTTAGCATCAATAAAGCTAGCAAATCATAACCGCGACTAAGAATATCATGTACAAATGCAAACCTAACTTACCTAACGTACGAATAATCAGCTAACATCCTGAAAATCCTCTACTTATCAAAGGTAAAGTAGCTAACAGATCACTACATACTCGATACTGTTCCCACTTTTCGAGCATATTAGAAACAGGTAAAGCCGTATTATCTAGACAAAAATCCCTTAACAGTGACCAATCTATCAAAGTGCCACCATCTTGAACTATGAATTGACACTATCTTCATCAAAAAGTTCACTCGTTTTTGAGTATACAATCATTTGACCTGTGAATAGAAACGTAGACAAATTGCAAAAGTCTAGGGGCAAACCTAACATTATTCAACAAAAACCTAACCTAAGGTTCACGTTTCTATCACATCATCGTCAGTTAACACAGTAATATCTAAAAACCCAATCATTTCTCTAACAAATCAGTGTTATTTCCCATTGTCATAGTAATATTTAACACAACGTACTTAACTTACGAATAACAGTTTTCATTAACCAAGATATCTTAAAAGCACCACAATTACCTTCCGACGAGAAAACCCCGGGGGATGCTCCCATGAAAAGGGTGTGAATCCTGAGAGAAGGGGGATCACCCCGAAGGGTGTAAGCGGGCATCCTTACCCCTCCTTCGAGGGGTAAAGCCCGCTTACACCCTTCGGGGTGATCCCCCTCACAGGAATCACACCCTTTCAATGGGCGCATCCCCCTGGGTTTCTCTCGGAAGGTAATAATGTGCTTTAGATACTCTTGGTTAATGAAAACTGTTTCATTCGTAAGTTAAGTACGTTATGTTAAATATTACTATGACAATGTGGAAATAACACTGATTTGCTAGTTAGAGAAATGATGAGTTTTTGTAAGATATTACTGTGTTAACTGACGATGATGTGTAAGAAACGTGAATAAGGTCAATAGTTTTTGTTTGAATAATGTTAGTTACTGGCTAGAACTTTGCTAATGTCTACGTTTATTCACAGGTCAAATGATGTTATATACTCAAAAACGAGTGACACTTTGATGAAAGATAGTGTCCAATTCAGTAGTTCAAGATGGGCATCTTTGAATAGATTGGTCCTTGTTAACGGGATTTTGTTAGATAATACGCTTTACCTGTTGCTGATATGCTCGAAAAAGTGGGAACATATCGAGTATTGTATGATCTGTTTAGCTTAGTTTACCTTGACCTGCAGTTAGGGAATTTTTAGGAATGTTTAGCCTGATTATTCATACGTTAGAGGTTATGTTAGGTTTGTCATTGTGCACATTATATTCCTAGTCGCTGTTATATTTGTTAGCTTTATTGATGCTACAACTTTTTGTTGGTTACGCATATATTCGTAGGTTAGTATATAAAGAACATACTTTTATTTATTTTTGTCCAAAATGATACTTGAAATATGACTTGAATGCAATAGCTCAATAGATCACAGGTGGGTGGGACGGATAGGGGACTGCAGGGATGGGTGGGTTTGATTTCTGAATTACTGATTTACTGCCTTAAATCAGTAAATTATTACGTTTTACTGTGATATTTTACCCCAAAGAACTATTTTTATGTTATGTTTTAGTAATAAATTTTGTTTTTTTTTGTTATGTATTGGTTAAACCTTTGTATGTTTGCGATTATTTCGCTAGGGATTATGATATTTAGACGTTGTTATGATGAAATTTTGTTAAATGCTTACGAAGTTGTGTAAAACATTTGTACGCAGCATTAATATTCTTTGTCCAGTATGAATATTACGACAGGTTTAATGGTTAAACCCTTTTGTTAAATATTACGATGTTAATGTAAATTAACATTGGTATGTTAAAGAGATATGTTTGACAAAAGTGTGAATAGGTTACGTTTTGGACGAAGTTTTATGTACTTTACTGTTTGTTAGTGCGAAAAGTTTGTTAATGTTAGTGGTTTATTCGTGCGTATGGTGTGTTGGGTGTTTTGTCATTGTACTTTATATTCTTAGTTCAGGTTATGTTATGTTAGGCTTTATTAATGTGGAAACTTTGTTACGTTAGCATGACTTTTCATGCTCTGTAATGATTAATTAAACAAGGTTACTGATAACATTCTTGCTAAATATTAACTGTGGTCCAATGTAAAATTAACGTTAATATGCTGGAGATATTTTTGGTAAAAGTATGAATAGGTTTACGTTTTGTATGCAATGTCAGTTACTTAACAGGTGTTAAGTGTGGACTTTGTTAATGTTATACAGTTATTCGTGCCTTAAGTTGGTGTTAGATTTTCGTCGTTGTACCATTATTTTCTTAGCTCTGGTAATCGCCTATGTTAGCTTTATTAATGTGAACACAATGTTACGTTAGCATTATATTCATTGTCAGTATCATGATTTTGTACTATGCTTATTCTTGTTGTGTTTGTTGTTGTTTGTTGTCCCGAAGAAAAGAAATATACCCTTTTGAACTGATATTGTTCATTCGTACGTCGTATTCGTTGTTTTACTTTCTTCTGATTGGTTGAAAGAACGAATCTCATTACATTTAAGGGATGTTTTTACACTATTTTCTTCAGTAGGATAGTTTTTTCGCTGTGTTGATACGATGACATCTCCCTGGATCTCTACGCTTGTTGTTGATATCTTCACGAGAAGATTTTCGTTATTCCCAACGATGTGTAATTTATATTTAAACGTAAACCGAATGGCGACTGGCTACACTGCTTGTATTCCTGCAGAGGGTCAAATATAATAAGTATTGCATAACTTTATGCAAATGGTTAAAGCAGAAAATCATTTTTCATGTTTAAAGTTGGTATTTTCCTGAAAGGAGGCGGAGTCTAAAAGAGATAAGTCTAAAAACTTTACTTTATTCATATTTACTCGTTAGGTATTTATGATGGTTAGGAATGGTTATGACACATTTTTTGATAAATCGTTACTGTGTCAATGTAAGATTAACGTTATTATGTTAGGATATGCTTGGAAAAAGTATGAATAGGTTACGTTTCTTGTATGTAAAGTTAGTTACTTTACTGGTGTTAAGTGTGGAGCTTTGTTAATGTTAACAGTTTAGTCGTGCGTAAGATGTGTTAGCTTTGTCGTTGTACATTATTTTCCTAGTTCATATGATTCTATTAGCTTTATTTATGTGAAAACATTGTTATGTTTAGCATAATATTACTGATTAGTATTTAAAGAACTCAGTGGAACTTTTGTTAATGTTAAACAGTTATTCGTATTAAGTTTTGGTGTTAGGTTTGTCTTTTGCAATTATTTTCTTAGTTCATGTTAGGCTATGTAGTTTTATTGATCGTGGAAACTTTATTACGTTTAGCATACTTTCGTGATCCAGATATTAACCACTGTGGTGAAGAAATTTTGTTTAAATGTTACTGTGTTAGTGTAAGATTAACGTTAATATGTTAGAGTTATGCTTAAAAAGTAAGAATAGGTTACGTTTTGCAATCCCACGTTAGTTGCTTTACTGGTGTTAAGTGTGGAACTTTGGTAATGTTGACTGTTTATTCTTGCTTAAGATGTGTTATGTTTTTCGCCTTGGGCATTATTTTCTTAGTTCAGTTGATGCCTATGTTAGCTTTATTAATGTGGAAACTTTATTATGTTAGCACTTTCGCTGGTCTGTATGATAATTAACCAATGTTGTGATACAATTTTTGCTAATGTTACTGTGTCAGTGTAAGATTAACGTTAACATGTTAGAGTTATGCTTGAAAAAGTAAGATTAGATTACGTTTCGCGTACCATGTTAGTTACTTTACTGATGTTATGTGTGGAACTTTGTTAATTGTTAACCAGTTTATTCTACTTAAGATGTGTTTTATGTTTGTCCTTTGGCATTATTTTCTTTAGTTTAGATGATGCTATGTTAGCTTATAGTGTGAAACCTTTGTTACGTTGACATACTTTCCGCTGCTCTGTATGATAATTAACCAATGTTGTGAGAATTTTTGCTAAATGTTACTGTGTTAGTGTAAGATTAACGTTAATTATGTTAGAGTTCATGCTTGAAAAGTAAGATTCAAGGTTTACGTTTTGCCATACCAATGTTTAGTTTGCTTTACTGGGTGTTAGTGGTGGGAACTTTGTTAATGTTGACTGCTTATTCTGCTTAAGATGTGTTATGTTTGTCTTTGGCATTTTTTCTTAGTTCAGTTGATGTTATGTAGCTTTATTAAATGGGAAACTTTGTTACGTAAGCATACTTTCGCTGGTCTGTATGATAATCTAACAATTGTTGTGATAAATTTTTTGCTAAATGTTACTGTGTTAGTGTAAGATAAATGTTTAATATGTTAGAGTTTATTGCTTTGAAAAAGTAAGTTAGGTTTACGTTTTGCGTCCCATGTTGTTGCTTTACTGGGTGTTAGTGTGAACTTTGTTAATGTTAACAGTTTTATTCCTGCTTAAGATGTGTTATGTTTGTCTTTGGGCCTTATTTTCTAAGTTCAGCTGATTTATGTTAGCTTTATTAATGTGAAAACTTGTTACGTTAGCACATTTATTGATTGATCTTTGTATAAAGAACTTGACTTTTAATGTTATGTTTATCCAAAATGATACTCGAAATGTGACTTGAATCAATAGATCATAGATCAATAGATCACACCTGGTCAGGAGGTGGCCGGATGCTGGCAGGATGGTGTTTGATTTACTGAATTTACTGATTTAGGTATGTAAAAGTTTACAATTTTTAGTAAAAATCTGACTTTAATCAATAGATCAATAGATCCATAGATGGTCAGGAGGGAGGTTGGTTAGTAGATGGATGGTGTTGATTTAGTGAATTTACTGCTTTAGGGTATGTAAAACGTTACAAATTTTAGTAAAAAATTATGATTAATCAATAGATCAATAAGATCATCAGATGGTCAGGAGGGAGGGTGGATGCTGGCTGGATGGTGGTTTGATTTTGTGATTTACTGCTTTA
>JABUQX010095704.1:7500-20000 GCA_015478945.1 Trachelipus rathkii
TATGAAAAAAAATAGTTGAATGTCAAATAATTTTTTTCCATTATTCTTATTAGGAATATTTATTATATTATCACATAATTACCTTAAAAAAATTTTCAAAAATTATTTATTATTATTAAAAAAAATGAATTTTATAATTAATTTTTTTTTTTTTTTATTATAATTATATATATATAATTATTATAATTATTCTTTATTATGATTATTATTTTTACAATCATTATTATTATAATTATATTTTAATTATTATTTTTATCAAATTTAATAAATAAATAATAATTATGATTATTAATTATTATTAAATTTTTAGTATTTTTTTAGTGACTCTTATTAATTATATTATAATTTTTTATTATTATTTATAGGGTATATCCAATTATTATTAAAATTTTCATAATTCTTATTACTAAAAAAAAAATTTAATTTTAATATTTTTATAATATTATTTTTTTTTTTTAATTAATATTATTTCTTATTACCATTATTATATAATTTTTTTTTTTTTAAAATTATTAAAAAAAATATTTTTATAAATTATATTATTTATTAATATGTTCAAAATAATTTGTATAAAATATTACTACAATTACTATTATAATTATTATTAATTAGATAATTATATTACTTTATTAATTATTATTATTATTATTATTATTATTATTATTATTAATTATTTATTATTATTAATTATATTATTATTATATTGTTCATTATTTATTATTATTATTATTATTATTATTATTAATTATTAATTATTATTATTATTATTATTATTATTAATTATAAATACTGATTCTCTATAATTATTTCTGTTGATATTTTTATAATTATATATATATAATTATTTTTATTATTACAATTCATGCGTATTTCCAACATAAATTAGGTCCAAGCTGCCTGAGGGCATGTTACAGCGCGTGGTCATGCAAGATAAGAACAAATTAAAAATAAAAATGGCTTACCAAAATTAATTTCGATTTAAAACTTTAAGTACGGTAAGCGACAAATATTTATAAGCACTGGCACCAACAACGCAAATATTTTATTTATAGCAAAAAAATTAAAAATGATAATTTTTTTTTCACTTAATTCCTCCCAAATTTTTAAAAATTTCACAATAATTCCATGCACGAAATCGAACAGCCTTCCACAGATCACTTCCAGAATCCGACTGGCTTGTATCGGCTCTTTGGGGTATGAATCGAAAACGGTTTGAATTTCGTATACATGCTGAGAGTTAAATTCTTTTTAAATTAATTAGAAATTGATAAGCGATAAAAATTGATAAAAAAATATTGTGTACTTGGCTCAAAGTTAAATCCATTAAAAAAATAAACGTTTATTGTTATTTCAGAAAGATTTTAATTCGAAACAGTTGTAACATTTTTGGTTTTATAAATATTGGGAACATGACTTTTTTGAAAGTCAAACAAGTAAGTGCTGGCCTGAAAATGCATCCATTTTGAAGCATACAACGTTATTTTTCAATGCTCCTATTTATTTTTGAAGAAAAGGTTTTGATATTTACTGTTCAGTGGTTCAGATGTTTCAATATCAATCCGTAGTTTTCTGGAAAAGTAAAAATTGATTTACTAGCGTAAAAAAAACTAATTTGCTAAGAATGAAATGTTGGCTTGAAAAAAAAAAATCTCCGAAGCCAGCCATAAAAAAATTATTAGTAATTTTTCTAATTCCTTTAAAACTGTAAATGTAGTAATTTAAAATATCGAAATTAAATTAGTGAAAAGTTTTGTCAATTAAAATTGTGCCCTATAAAAATCTTTTATTTAAATGAAAAATTGATTTATTTGTATTTTTTTATTTTTTATTTTTTTTATTTTTAAAAAAGTTTGCTTGAAAGCCTTATACCCAAAATGGCTTTCTCGGATTCAAGACTGAGTTTATCAAATTTTAATTTTCTTTTAGAGATCGTTTGATTTCTTAAAGAATAAGTTTAATGGATGTGTTTTTATGTAACGAACAAAACGGTATATGAATGAAGAAAATCTAATGAAAATTGGGTTAGAAAAATAAAAAAACAAAAATATTGAAAATAAAATTGTTGGCTTTTTTTTGGGCGGCTTATGTTATTTGAGCACGTGGATTTTAAAATTCGAAAATGAGAGAATGTTTGAGCATTTGAATTAAAAATTATTTAACTATTTTTAATGAAAAAGGTATCTTTGCAATTGATGTTGCAAAATAGACCCGGCTCGTAGAGAAAAAAAAAAGAATATGCTTTACAAATGAATTATCTTATTTTCGATGTTAGAGTACTGGGATCGATGTAAATGAAATTTTAAATTTGGATAAGGATATTGTTAGTTTTAAAGTATCGAATGAATGTGGGAATTGAGATTTGGGAATGTTATGATAAATGTTATGATAAATTTCTTTTTGGGGTGATTATGTTGTTAGTATTTAAGTTATAAAATAAATGAAAAATATTAAACCTGATTATGTTGTTACTATTTAAGTTATTAAATAAATGAAAAATATTAAATTTGATTATGTTGTTAATATTTAAGATATAATAGAAAAATTAAAATTGAATTTGATTAAGTTGTTAATATTTAAGTTATTAAACAAATGAAAAATATTAAATTTGATTATGTTGTTAATATTTAAGATATAATAGAAAAATTAAAATTGAATTTGATTAAGTTGTTAATATTTAAGTTATTAAACAAATGAAAAGTATTAAATTTGATTATGTTGTTAATGTTTAAGATATAATTTAACTAGTTCATAAAGTTTTTAATTAATGTTTCTTTGCCTTTAAAAATTTTCTGGTTTTAATTTTTTAATTTACATCTTTAGAAATGTTGGAGATAGTTTCTTGAAAATAATGTCTTTGATGGTGTTTGTTTCAAAGATGTTATTATTTTTCACATATGTTTACAAATATGTGATGTTCCCCTGGGGGAGAAAAGAAAAGAAAATTTTTAAGTTGGTGGGGGAGGTCTTGGAGGTGGATGACCTCTACCTGCAGGAAAAGTTTGTTTAGGAGGTAAAATAAATTCTTTTTGTCCTCTCATAATAGTAGCAGGTTGTTGTCTGTTTCGTAAGTGCATGGGGTGTGGTATGTCAGGATTTCGGAATGTTAAGGAAGGTCTGTAGGATGGATCATTCACCCTGGTGTCTGGAGGGGTGGGGGGAGATATTTCTGCTAAAGTAGGGGGTTGTGGTTGGACTGTTTCTTGAGAAGGAGCTCTAGGGGGTAAGGTTGGAGGTTCGTCTAAGGAAAATCTAGGAAGGAGTGGTGGTGGTGGTGATGTAAGTCTTTGTAAAGGTTGTAATTTTGGAGGGGAAGGTAAGATTTGGAAATTTTTCATAGGTGATCTTATATGTGCATGGGAGGATGCTTCATGGGAAGTGGGTTCTTCCGGTGGTATTTGTTGTCTTTGTAGCAAAGGAGGTCTGTATGGTGTTGGAGAAATTTGTTCTGGTGATGCAGTTTCTTCATGTGGGAATAATTGTCTTTGTTGTAAATTCTGTCGGTGTAAGGAAGGAATGTGTAAAGGAGTTGTTGGTGTAGTCGGTGGTTGACTTTGCGGTCGTTGTTGGGTTTGTGTTGGGAATATTGTGTTTGGTGGAGCGTATATGGTATGTGGTATGTTTCGTATGGGTTGTTGGGGTATTGTAATTTGTTGAATTTGTTTTGGAGGATGTGTTGTTTTTGTATGTAGGGTCGCCGTGGGGTTGGTGTTGGGGAAGGGGTTGGAAATTATTTGTAACTTTAGATATTTTTACGTTATCCCTGTGGACAATAAAAGATTTTGAAGAATTTAGACATTGGAGTAACAGTTTGTTATAAGGAACAAACTGTAGGATTCTATAAGGACCTGTCCATTTTTGGGCAAGTTTTGGGGTTTGTTTAGGCTTTAGGACGTTCAAGATGTGAACTAAATCGCCTATTTTCATTTGGATAGCACCAGATTTAGGTAGTTGTTTTAGGATTTGTTTTTCTGTTTCTGCTTGTAAATGTTCGCGAGCTTGGTCTCTAATTAAGTGGGCTCGCTCGGCTATTTCATCAACATAATCATTTATGTACTTACGGGGTGGTTGTGTAGAAGTAAAAGGGGATGTATAGTTTGGAAGGTCCCAAGGAAGTCGTTTATTGTAAGTGTAAAGGAGGAAGTGTGGGGAGGTACCGATGGCGGAATGGTAGGTTGAATTTATGGCAGTTTGTGTGAATGGAATGTATTGACCCCAGTCATTATGATTGGTGTTGACATAGTGTCGTAGATAATTGCTTATCTTATGATTTTCTTTTTCAACCAATGCATTACTCTGGGCGTGTCGCACAACTATGTTAACTGCCTTAATTCGCCATTGGGCACATATCTCTTTAAAAAGTTGGGAGGTTAGTTCCGGTGCTCGATCGGAAATAATTACCTCTGGAGTAGAATGGCGACAGATTACCCTCTCTAGGATAGCCTGTGCAATGTCTTTGGTAGTATGTTGTTTTAGGGGGACAAGTTCAACATACCTAGTAAGAGAGTCTTTCATGCAAAGGATATATTTACATTGTGTAATTTTGCATTGTGGTAAAGGTCCTAAAATGTCTAGGTGGACTCTGGAAAAAGGTTCATAGGGGAGGGGGTATGCTTTTATGGGGGCGTTTTTGGGGGTATTACCTTTAATGTTTTGGCAGGAAGGACATGTAGTACAATAATCATTAGTAAGTGTATGGAGTTTGGGGAAAATGTAACGTTCTCGAATTCTAAATTCGGTTCTCTGCGTTCCGCAGTGTCCCGCTGCTAAGGAGGCATGGGAGTGTTCGATGACGGAGTGGATTAATGTGTCTGGTACTTGGATAAGGAAACGTCCAGACTGTGTTGCATAATGCAAAATGTCATCGATTAGAACATGGGGGTAAGTGTCAGCAAGGGTGTCTTGTTCGGAAAGAGGTTTGTTATGAGAGATGATGGGTTTTGCATATTCATAGAGGGTTTTAAGGCGTTTACATGTCTTTTGTTCATTTACTATATTTTCTTTAGTCAAAGGGATAGTTCCAGTAAGGAGTACGGTATTTTGTGCAAAAGAATAAGAGCAAGGAGGGGGGTTTCTACTTAAATAATCAGGAATAATATTAAGTTTGCCTTGTTTGTAAATAATCGTTGGATTAAAGTGGGCTATGAATAAATTCCATCTTTCTAAACGTCCTGTAAGTTGTTTATGACGTATGAGGTGAATCAATGGTTGGTTATCCGTAATAATTGTAAGCGGATAACCGAATACCGTATTCTTAAATTTTTGCAACGCAAAAACTATAGCCAATGCTTCTTGCTCGATAGTTTTATAGTTAGCTTCGGATTTGTTTAGTGCTCTGGAAATAAAAGAGAGCGGCTTCTCTTTTCCATTCTCGTCTAATTGGTATAGGACAGCACCGAGCCCTAGGTTAGAGGCATCGGTGTTGATATAAAATTCCTTGGAGTAATCAGGGAATCTTAATTGGGGTTGGAGTAATAACTTATCTTTTAAGATAAGAAAAGCTCTTTGTTGCTCCGGTCCCCAGAAAAATGTTGCATTCTTTTGTAGTAATTTTGTTATAGGTTTGGCAAGGACGGAGTAGGAGTCGATCAAGTGATTAAAGTAGTTCAGGAAACCAAGCAAAGATCTGGTTTCTGCTACGTTAGTAGGAGGTTTGAATGTAGTAAGAGTCTGGAGTTTTATGGGGTCAGGTGAGATTCCGTCTTGGGAAATTTTAAAACCCAGAAAAAGGAGGCTGTTTCGGAGGAAACTTACATTTAGCAAGTTTGATCTTCATCTTATTCTTTCTAAAAGATTGGAAAACCTTTTCTAAGTTACCGAAATGTTCTTTTAATGTTTCCCCAAGTATTAAGACATCGTCCAAGAAGACTCTGCATGCGTCACCTAGGAGGTGAGACAACACCATTTCCATTGTCCTTGCGAACACTGGGGGTGCGTTGGGACAAACCAAAATTGAGTCTTGTAGGTGCATACTGACCTCGCGGAGTGCGGAAGGCTAGTAGCGGTTGTGTCTCTTCCTCGATTTCCAGACAATGGTAAGCGTCGAGAAGATCGAGACTGCTGAAAATTTTGGATTTTCCCAGCGTAGAGAGGATGTCAGCAATACAAGGCAGGGGGAAGCGGTCTAACACCGTATGTGCGTTAATGTGCCTGTAATCGGCCACAATTCTTGGAGTTGAGGAGTTTTTCTTTGGAATGACGAGCAGAGGGCTCGAATGGGGACTACTGATTGGACGGATGTATCCTTTTTGTTGGGCGGACTTGACCCCAATCGTCTATCTGGGTCAAGTATTTATGGGGGAGGCGGTACTGTGGTCGGTACAGTACCTTTGGAGCGTTTTCTTTAAGTTGTATGGAAAATTTAGTTAACGGACAAATGGGGACTTCATCATCTTCTAAGGCTATTACATCTTTGTAAGTCATCTACAGATCAATTAACTTTCCTTTGTCAGGTTTAGTAATTATAATATCATTATTGTTTGAAAGTTCCTTTAAGTTTTGGATAGTATTTCTAAGCTGAGTTGGAGTTAAACCTTTGGAAGAAGTTGCCAAATTTACATTGGACGTTTGGAGGGGTTCGTCAAGAACTATAATAGGATTAGCCCTGGTTAGGACGGTATTTTGAGGAAGGAATTGGGAAGAAGCGCTCATATTTATTATGTCCAGGAGAACTTGGCCGTCGGAGGCCGAACTCAGTACACTACCAGCAAAAAGAAAGTTGCTGATATAGGTGTTCTCTGTGGACAGAATAAAATTGTCAGGAGGAGAAGTATGAGCGGGGGAAGAAGCTTTAACAGAAAGAGTGTATTTAGAATAAGGAGCTATTTCTGTGTCTTCTAAAGTAGATAAATTATAGGAAACGTCAGTATCAATTAAAAGATTGTTAGGAGTAGAAATGTCGTCGGAGTAGAGGGGCTTAGTTTCTGTATGGTTTACTTCTGTATGTTTAGCATGTATGCTGGGGGATTTCTTTTTGGTAGGATATTGGTGGCTAAGTGGTATGGGGATAGTAAGGTTATTTGTTGTTACTTCAATTGTATTTTGCTTTGTTTGTAAGTTTATTCTTGGATTATTTAGGAAATTTGTACCTAGTAAGAAAGGTGTACTAAAACCACAAAGATTGTCACATATGACTATAAAGTTAACTGGTATGGTTTCCCCGTGTAAAGTCAAGTCAAAAATAATTGTACCCATTTGGTAAAATTCTGAACCCGTGATAGAACGTAGTGTAATTTCTGTGGGTTTTAATGGTATGTCTATGTTAAATGTCTCTTCCATTTCGCAAATGAAAGAGTACCGGCAGAGGCTACTGTTACTACCTGAATCTAAAATCAGTTCTCTGTCTTCTAATATATAGTTTTTGTAATTTATATTCGCTTTTAAAATATACGCGGGTCCTATTAGCGGATTAGCTTTGTGGGCATTATTTAATAGGATTTGGCTATCATTAGTAAAAGCGGAAGATAAAGTAATATCTTGAGATGGAATTAGTATAGGTTGAGAACTTTGATAGGAAGGACTAGCAATAGTGGTAGCAGTAGTAGTAGTAGTAGTAGTAGGAGGAGGAGGAGGAGGAGGAGGAGGAGTAAGGAGGAATGGTATCTCATGGACAGAGTTTAAGTTCGTTACCGGAAGTTGGGGGCATATTAATAATTTTGGAGTAATTTTATATCGTTCGTTACAATCGCGGATGCCGGTTTTTGCATCAAGTTCGAAAGGAGTGCGCTATTTGACACTGGTTTAGCGGATGCTGTTAGTAAATTAATCGTATCATTTGGGTTAGTTCTTTCATGCATTGTAGCAAGAGAGGTTGCTAAAGGATCCATAGGGTTAGAAAAATTCATGCTGTCTGTCACCGAAGTAGAGTGTGTAGTAGAGACAGTATAAGGATCGAAAAAGTTAAGTAGATCTGCAGTAAGCATAGAATCGGAAGTTATTGTATCCTGGCACCGGGTAGCATAGGTTCCTTACGGTATATTTATAGGATCAAAAAGATTTAGTAGGTCAGCAGTAAGCGGAGGATTGTTAGGATTAGTTGTAAAACTACTAATGTTGGCATAGGTTTATGGTTAGGCATAGTACTTTCGAAATGGTTAGGTATAGTACTTTGGGAATTGTTAGGCGTAGGTATAGCTTTTTGGAAGTTGTTAGGCGTAGGTAAAGCATTTTGGAAGCTGTTAGGCATAGGTGTAACATTTTGGAAGCTGTTAGGCGTAGGTAAAGCATTTTGGAAGGTGTTAGGCGTAGGTATAATATTTTGGAAGCTGTTAGGCATAGGTATAACATTTTGGAAGCTGTTAGGCGTAGGTATAGCATTTTGGAAGCTGTTAGGCGTAGGTATAACATTTTGGAAGCTGTTAGGCGTAGGTATAACATTTTGGAAGCTGTTAGGCGTAGGTAAAGCATTTTGGAAGCTGTTAGGCGT
Source organism: Trachelipus rathkii (assembly GCA_015478945.1). NCBI lineage: Eukaryota > Metazoa > Arthropoda > Malacostraca > Isopoda > Trachelipodidae > Trachelipus > Trachelipus rathkii. Next base: position 15,923 of record JABUQX010095704.1, read on the forward strand.
AGGTAAAGCATTTTGGAAGCTGTTAGGTGTAGGTAAAACATTTTGGAAGCTGTTAGGCGTAGGTAAAGCATTTTGGAAGCTGTTAGGCGTAGGTAAAGCATTTTGGAAGGTGTTAGGCGTAGGTATAACATTTTGGAAGCTGTTAGGCATAGGTATAACATTTTGGAAGCTGTTAGGCATAGTGGTAGGAGTAGCTATAGTAGTAAACATAGTGTTAGGCATAGGTTTAGGCAAATTTGTAGGAATAGGTAGGATGTTAGGTATAAGGTTATGAGTAGGTAGGGTGTTAGGCATAAGGTTAGGAGTAGGTAGGATGTTAGGTATAGGGTTAGGAGTAGGTAGGATGTTAGGTATAGGGTTAGGAGTAGGTAGGATGTTAGGTATAGGATTAGGAGTAGGTAGGATGTTAGGTATAGGGTTAGGAGTAGGTAGGATGTTAGGTATAGGGTTAGGAGTAGGTAGGATATTAGGTATAGGTTGCGGAGGTATGGTAAGCATAGTAGGAATACTATCTACTGAATGTGGGAGAGGAGATGGTGTAGGAAAATCATTATTTAATATACCTGTGTTTTTTGTATCAGAACAAGTGTTAGGATTAGTGTTAACCTTTTGTTTTTCCTTAAAAATATAATTAACATCATTTAATATACTTGTGTTATTTGTATCAGAACAAGTGTTAGGATTAGTGTTAACCTTTTGTTTTTCCTTAAAAGTATTCACAATATTTCCCACCATTTTCTTTTTAACATTTTGGTGGTGAGCTAATCGGTCATTAGCCCAATTATCGAAATTTGCACTATTATTATTAATAAAAACATTACTTATAACATTTCTATTTTCACAATTAACACTTATTTCATCGAAATTTTCACTAAATTTTGTATTAATATTAAACATTTCACTTTTTACATTTAAATTTTCACTACATTTCACAAAATTGTTGAACTCTGCTTTTGCACTACACTTGTCACAATTGGGTTTTGGCCCATTCACTTGTGTTGTACTAAATGTGTTTTGCAAGCTAAGTAAGTTAGTACCAATGTCAACATTGGTACAACCTCGGATATTCGTATTATCCGGAACAAAATTCTTTATATTTAGTGTGCCTAACGTAGTGTGTTGTTGAATATACTCATCATCACTTGGGGTGTGTTCATTAATGGGGAGAGAAGCAAAGGAAAAGAAAGATTGGCTCTCCCCTAATAGTAGTTTCCCTGGTTCAGTAGGGAATGTGGATCCTCAGAATACATTTGGGGATGGGTGGCATCTTCTTGGGGTTCCATGTAATATTGTTCTTGAGGATCATCATAGTAATAAGGGGTATTGTCTTGAACTTGGGCCATTCTCGTATAGGAAGATCGTTGATGATTTGGGGGACCAGGTCTTCTGTAATTAGGATAGTTCGTAGTGGTTGAACTTTGTTGGTGAGCTCTCGGGCGAATTCCCATGTAATTAGGCCGATGAATACCTGAGCCAGTCCAAGTGTTATTTAAAATGGCCTGTTTCATGATCTGAGTTATTGGAGCCTTCTTTATGGGGTTATTTTTGTCATGGGGGTTCCATCTGGAATTTTGGCATTGGGGGGTGGATCCCCGGCGATGTTGTTTGTTACAGAGGGAGCAAAAAGGATTAAAAGGACACTCTTTAGTCAGGTGCATTCCTCTTTCACAGTGGTAACACACTATTTCCTGTGCATGAGGAAATGTTGGGGTATGGTTGAATTTTCGTTGATTGGTTTGGGGATAAATTTTTTTATTATTTATATTGGGTCTTTGCGCCTGGGTATTGGGAAAGTTGTTTGGTTTATAAGTTGGGGTTTGTGCCTTATTTAAATGAACATTAGCAACAGTAGGGGTTTTTCGTAGGGGGTCGTTAAGTCTACCTTGAGTTTTTTGGAAATATTTGCTGACTTGAGAAGAGACAGGGAGGTCGTAGTCATAGTGTTTTTGAAAATCTGCTCTCAATTTCTCAGGTTTTTCAGGTAACAAATTATATATATGGGAAATGGTTAAGGCATTTCTTATTTTTGTAGTGGGCTGTAAGTTGTTGTCCAATTGGGCTATAGTATTGAAAAAGTCCTCGTAAAGACTGTTTAAATTTAAAATGGCCGAGGAGAGAGGGTCAGTTTCGTTCCATCGGAACTTATAAATTCTTGCCATGGCTTCAAATAAGTTGAGGGGTTCGTCGGGGAAAATGTATTCTTGGAGGACTTTGAGAAATTCCTCCAAGGTGGATTTTTCAAATTCATTTTGTTTTGCGTTGAGGATTTTCCTAACCTCAGCATTATTATCGTTGGTGATCTGTGCCATAGCCTGAGCTAACTTAGCTGGTTCAGTTTGGCAGTTTTTAAGAGTAATGTTCTCATTCAAATTACTCTTCCATTGAGTTAGGGTTGGACCTATCCAGACCCCATTGATTCGCCCTTGTGATGGTCTTGTTATTTAATGATGAACGTGGCAATCGATATAAAATGAATTGCCAGTGATTTTGTGGCAGTATGTTTGGAGAAGCCTACCGTATTCTCCGGTTAAATATAAAATGAATGTGCAAGTGCAAGTTAAGAATAAAGAATATTTCACGTACCGTAATGCGAACTCTTATCGCTCCTCTTCCGAAATTAATAATGGCGTTGGTGTAATGCCAGGAATGGCAAGGGACGCGCCACTTTTCTCCTTTCTTTTTTGTAGGATAAATAGGAGGTTAATGATACAGGCTCTTGTAATTACAACGTATAATTTCGCATCAATATCAGAAGAAATAATTAAATCCCATTACACCACGCCTGGTGAAAAATAAAATAAAATAAAATACATAAATAAGTGACCCCAAGGCGTGAAGTAATAATAAAAAGATTAAAAAAATCATCTTTTTTTTTTTCAAAATTTCATTAAACATTAAAAAAAAAAAAATTAAAAAATAAATATATCCAAATAAACAAAACATAATTGATGCATGCCGAGTTTTAAGGCTATGTTAAAAATGGTAAAATAAGGAAAAGGTGGTTGTTAAAAAAAATGAAATAAAGTTAGCTCTAAAATACCATACAGCGTGAGAATGGAAAACAAAGTGCAGCTTAAAATAATTAAATAAAGTTAGCTTCTAGAATACCATAATACAGCGTGAGAAGGAAAACAAAGTGCAGCCTTAAAATAATTAAATAAGTTAGCCTCTAGAAACCCAAACAGAGGATGGCAGTGCAGCTTAAATAACTTAAATAAAGTAGATCTGTCTAAGCGGTGAGATCGGAAACAAATGCAGCCTTAAAATAAAATAAATTAAGTTAGGCTCCATACTGCTTTTAAATTATATCCGAAGATTCGCAAGGTAAGAATGCGTTGATAAGCAAATCAAAAGTCGGTTATTTTACTTATTTATTAAAATGATTTTCAAAAATTATTTATTATTAGTTTTATTATTATTATAAAAAAATTGAATTTTAAAATTATTTTTTTTTTTATTATTATTATTAATTATAATTATTATTTCATTTTCAATTCATATTTTTAAAATTAATAATAAATATAATTAATAATTAATATAAGATGATTAAAAAATCAAAATTAATTTTTTATTATTTATAATAATTGATATTTTGCTCTATTAATTTATTATTATTTTTTAAAAAAAAGAAAGTTTATTTTTATTGTTTTTTACTTTTCATTCTAATTATTTTTTTGACTTATTTTTTTTTCTCTTAATTACTTAATAAAATATTTTCAAAAATTATTTATTAATCTTAACAAAATAAAATTTTATAATTAAATTTTTTTTTTTTTTTCCTCTTTATGTATTTTATAATATTATAGAACTATTTTTTATTGTCGTAATTAGCTTTGACAAAATTAGTACCTATACCAGTAGATTTTTAATTTTTATCTGCGGCAATAGTAAATTTTAATATAACTTCAATTTTCTTATCATAAATATATTATTATTTTTATAGAAATTTCCATATTATTATTATTTTAATTATTATTTTTATTATTTCCTTAATTATTATTAAAAATTTTCATAATTCTCATTACTATAAAAAAAAATATATTATTGTTAATTCTTATTAATTATAATTTTATTTTTA
>JABUQX010095705.1:0-25000 GCA_015478945.1 Trachelipus rathkii
CGTATAACACCCCCCCTTGAATAGGGCTCTGATTTGCCCGTGAGGTGGTGACAACTGTAATAAAATAAAATCACTTAAGTGTTGGTGGAAGATATGTGTCAATGAAGCCAAATCCCCTACTCCCCATCAAAACATGATTCTAGAATATCCAGAAAAACTGCTCTCTTCATATACATACCTCAGTATGGACCATATGAGTGTCGCTACCATCCCATACTTATTAACACTAGTGTGGGATGATTTAAAACTACATTGTTTAAAACCATTGTGATTTAAACCATCTTGAGTTATAACATTGGTATTTATTTATTGTTCCATATAATTCAATTTGTGAAGTTTTAAACCATATAAAAAACCAATGGTTTAAACCATTAAAAAATACCATGCATAAAATATCTAAATAATTATATTTATTAATGATTTTCTTTAGCATGTTGATATGATAATTGTTGACCATGATATCAAAGTATTGTTCGTAGACTGTTATGTCAATGTAAAAATTTTTCTGCCAATTTTTTAGAAATTGAGAATGATTATATAATAATTAATATATATATATATATATATATAATATATATTATTAATATTAATAATATATATTTATATACATAATAAAATAAATTCCAGTATAATTTTTTTTACACTCATTATTACTATTATAATATTATTCTATAAAATATATATATTATTGAATAATTTTTAATATAGCCGATAAATAAGTAGTAACATGTTACATCTCTACACAATATTAAAGAACATGCACTCCTTGTTCGAGCTCATATGGCATTCATAATTTCTCCCCATATATGTATGTCCACATTTTCAAAAGTATAATCACAGTGAAAACTCATATAGTGCAGTAGCTCTGAGAGATTAGGGAGTATGAAAGTCGGTTAGGTCAAGAAGAGTACGCGTAGCCTAGCGAAGAATGTTCTTGTCGCTGTCTCTTTGAATCCATCTGTTATTATTTGGAAAGTAAGCGTGTACTTAACATATGAGAAATTAAATGTGCATTGTGCGTCATATCGCATTCCAGTAACTTATATTTTGAGGAGAGCATTGCAAGTATTATATATTTTTTTGGGTATATAAATAATAAGTGTACACATATGTTTATTATTTTCAAATACTATTTTGGGTATATTATATATAACTCCTAATATTGTGAATGTATTTTGAGTATTATGTAAAACTCAAAACATATATAAATATTTATATAACCAGTATATACATATAATCAAGAAAAGTATTTCCTCACTTGTTAAAAAACTTTAAGGAAAAATTAATGAGTTACAATCTATTTACAAAATTTTAATGTGCTTTAGCACATAAGTGAAATGAGGTTAACTGTACTATTAGCGTTGATTTTGTCTATTTAAAATCTCTATAAGAAACGCAATTAAAAAATACTTTAAATTTAATAACCGATACAAAATAATGTCCAAATTAACCTATTTTGCATAAAATCGGACAATGCAACATTTTTTCATCTGCTTTTTATCATATAAAAAAACATTTGAGGCCTTTTAATTTATTATATATTTTCTTAAAAACTTATCGATCCCGGTTTCATTAGATAATTCCATACACAGCCTTTTAATAAAATAACTCATATTATCAAAATTTATAAGCAACATCTAGTTATTCATAGGGAAAATTTCTTCACATGCTCATATAGAGACGCTTTAAACGTAATTTATCTCTAAACACATCGAGACGCACACAACACAATAAGAGTCCTACCAATAGCTGCTAATCAATACTCACAATTGCACTCCAACCAATGATTCAGAGAAGTCTGCAAGAATTCATTGTATACATAACTCCCACACTTGCTCCGCACTCCCTTCTCGAAAAACACCACACAACTACATAACGCAACAATCTTTCACACCATCAAGCCATTACGTATCTATATATCTCATCATAATTCAAACTGTTTTCTCTCTCCATTCTCGCACTTGTTTATATGCATTTGCAACAGCATAGCAATCTAGGCGAAGGAATTTGCCGCTTTCGTAATATTACCTTCCTAAGAGTCACCTCTCTCCATCTTCTCCTCACTCTCTCATTCCGACTCTCACATATCTCAATGTATACCATTTTCGAATGGAACACGCTCACACTGATTTGCCATCCTCCAGCACCTCACGCTTCATCGTGTACGAGTCAACCTGACAAGGATCATCGAAGTACTCATGTAGCTTGCGGCAATAGTGTATGTTATGAACATGTCCTCTAGCAAATAGATCCAATAAGGACTGGTTGAATAGGGTAGCTGAGACCAAACCATGCCCATACCCTCAGCCTCCACTAGTTACCCATGATACATACCAACTTCAATCATCTTCAGTTTGCTTCTACGAAACGCTATGGACACCATATGCGACTGATAAGCAGCAAAGTTTTTTCTCACCCCATATCCATAGGAGATATACAGGTGAAGATAGAGGATGTCTGCAAGAATGGTGTTCTAAGGAAGAGGTACATGCATTGACTCAAGTTAATGTTTATTTTTAGAATGACTTATGTGGATAAAAGATGGTGATCTAGGTCTTCTAAGAGTGAGTCTCTCCATTGGAGACTATGTATGGGGATATGCAACTGAGTGAATCAGAAGGCAGAAAAGCGCGAACTCATTAGTAAGCACACTCTGGAAGACGTCAATACCAATTATATCTATGAAACTACAAAATGCTCAGATTCACGATATATATAACTAAATATTGATACTTTATTTTCAGCGGTATGAAGTAGTAAGTGGAGCTCATATGAGAATATACAATATCCAATCTATCACATATCGATTTATAATATATATGATACATACTAAAAAATAGTACAATAGCCCTTAGTAAGTTTATAATCCCTTGTACTTCTTTTATAAAATATAAAGGTAGCTTAAAACCTCACTATTCATGCCCATTATTATTCTTCAAAAATTACACAAAAGGTAGGCTAATAATACATTTCAAGTTGCATATATATTATAAATATAATAGAGTCTCAAATGGTATAAATAAAAGGAAAGTTCACTATATTATATATAATAATGTGATATAGAATAATATATAATTTACTTATATGTTTGCTTAGATATATATATACTACTATAGTTATATAAGCTGTAAATATCCAATTAGTATACCGTATTATACTGACTGTGAAACTTATATCACGTATAACAAAACTCTTATTAGAAGGTATGATGTAAAATTATCAAAAATGATTTCCTAAATTTTTGTTTGTCAGATTAATCACAAGCAACAAAAATGACACAATGAATAACGATTAGTAAACATATTAAATATGCTATACACTAACTGACGATGACGAAGTATTAGTCGGTAACCCAATCACTGCCAAATAATATACATACTATTAATATTAAAGTTATATATAATAGTAATATCATAGTACTACATTTCAAATTTACATACTACATCTCATACTAACTATATTTATATATAATATATTATGAAGGTTGATATGGTATACATATAGCATATGAAAGATCCTATATTGTCATATAGTCAATAACTATATGAGCTATATAGACTACGAATAGAAATAAGTATAGAAAATAAGACCTATTCCTAATTTATTTACTTAATAAATTTCACAAATTAAGTAAATATATATTTAATGCTGTACTGGTAAAAGTGGGAATAATAAAATAAATAATATACATATGTACTCAAGCGTAGATATAGTGATCCTAAAAGTCTAGTCCACCATATTACTAATCAATAAAAATAAGCCCAAGGGGTAGTCTATATAGATTTATTAATCCCCAGAACGCAAATACAAACAAGAAACCAATAGGTTGATGGAATATAGGACACAAATTTTGACTATACCTGAGCAGGAGTGGGCAACGATCCGTGTTCACTGCCTTTACATCTTTACTCAGTACTTCTGCTACTCCAGATTACTAATTAGAAGCGTAGGTTATTCAGTAACTAGAACTCAGTACACAACATACATTTTGCTTTTGTAGACGCTCGTTAACAACCTGAATTTAACGATATCTTTATATTTATTCCTCTTTGTGAAATACAATTTTAGAGTTACTGTTTAAGGCTCTTTGGAAGGATAAAGGAAGACCTATTTTGAATTAAACTTTTGGACAAAACCATTAGCTACCTATATAAAATAAATCTACAATTAGAATAAAATATCAAAAAATATATATATAAATATATCAATAATATAATAATACTTATAATGGGATACTATCATTTATGAATGAGGAAGGTACAAATAGTCTCTCAGTATGATCTCAACTCAAAGACTTAATATATATAAGAATATAGGATATAGTTGTGTTCCATTGACCCGCCAAAATAACTATATAGATATTTAGTAGCTTGATATGTATTCAATTAGTAGTAGCTATATATTAAATATATCTAATATTATATATTTTAGTATAAATATAGTATAATATTATATATTCTGGGCGCTCCGAAGGCAGTCCCAACAGTGTCACGATAATAATGACTACCAGCATATTCTTTTGATAACTACTCCAAAATGGGTCGTGAGAGAGAGCAGTGTAGGAACCATTAATTAGCTACTTGCGAAAGAAACTCTGACAAGCAATACTCTCACAATAGTAATAAAGAAGGTCCCATAGTGAATGTGTTTAAACTCGTGAGTTTGATGGCGCTCGCACACGGAACTAGCACCTATTATTTGGGCAGTGAGGTCTATTATAAGGGAGAGGTATAATAATTTGTAGAGCGAGAATTGAAGAATAGCTATAATCTGAAAGCGTATAAGAATTATTAGATGAAGATACCGGTTTAAATGATCAATAATCGAAGACGATATTAGATTTTGAGTTGTAATTGATTTTGGAATTTGGGAAGTTGCTGTAACATAAAATAAGTGTAATATATAGGAGAGAGTCATAGTATCAAAGGATTAGGAATGAGAGTAGCATTAATTAGTTACCCTTATATATAAGGTTAAAATAATGAGATAATGAGAAACAATAAATGACAATAATAGTAGAATTATTAGAGGATAAAATTATTAAGTTTAATGAATATGTATTATTAGAAGATATATATATAGTATAAATATAACAAGAAAAATGTTCTTCTCCAAAATAACTATTTCTTTTATTAAAACTTGTGAAGTGCCAAAGAATAGCGATCGATTAAGTTGTACTCGAAAGTTAGACTGATTATCGCAATAGTATAGCACACACGTTAAGCAATTATAAGAAGTGTACACGACGAGGTGTAGTAAGGATCAAATCTTTAACAGTTGAAATTAACACCAATGAGTCTCTGAAAGATACAACTCATAGTGGTAGCTATACGAACACTATGAATTACTATTTATTTATTATTTTGGTTGTTTCTTTGTTTTTTATCTTTCAAAAACAGGAGTCGATATGAAAGAATAATACGAAGAAGCTCTAATGGCATTGGATATTTATGATAATATTAGTGTATAGTGGGATAAGCTCTGTAATGGAATCAAAAGTATCAATGGTGTCAATGGTGATTGAAGTATAGTTAGTTAATATATGAATTTATATTATAATGTTATTGAAATGAATTGAATATTAATTATTAATTGTTATAATTTATATTAATATAAAATAGTAGTGAAATTATAAGTTAAATATATTATAGTATAGCAATGAGGGAACAAAATTAGCTTGTTTCATAAAAAAATGTCATAATAGATCATTTTCAATATTTTTGAGGAATGTTATGATTATTTTCAGTCAACTTTTCTCAAATTCTACAATTTTATTTTAAGTGACTATTATCCGGTTGCAGTTAATCAAACTCACACAGTTTATTATATAGTAATATCAATGAGCACTGTCAGCAGAGGAACACCACTGTTTATAGATTTATATGAATATTATATGCGTTATTTTTTTTATAGGTATAAAAGTTCAAGTATTATATTATCAATATATATATATAATATATCTTTATAATAAGATTAAATAAGCCTTCCAGAAGCAAGGCCCAAATGACCTTCAATCCGGAGCCAGATTCAGCTTCACCATCCAAACAAAAAATCATGTCAATATTAAACCAATATACGATTTCCACTTTAGCCCAAGACACGTCTCACCCCCGCCACACCGCTTCTGCACCACACATGAGTTCCCGAACTCATCCAATTTCATCCAAAAATCATTAACTAGATCAGTAGCACCCCCTTCTCTTGGGAGCTCTCCTCCTCTGCCGAACCTCCCCACGCCACTCCCCTCCCGACCGAGCTTTTTTCTAGTGAATCTTCTCTGACCTTGAAACTACTTGTAGGGAAGAGTAGCGAGCCGCTCAGCGATGGGGCACTATTCCGTTGCTTTTCCTCGGAAACCTTAGTTGTGTGTTGCCCGCACATCTGACTCCGCGAAGATTTGATAAGGGATGTGGTAGCACAGGAGGGATTTTAGAGAGCAGTGGTATTGAGTACTTAAAGAAATAAAGATGTTTATTTAGAAGGTTAAATTAAGCTTATAATTAAGTATAGATAATAGTAATAAGTTAAATGTAAGATATTTATGGTTGTTAATATATATTATAAATATTAAAAAATAAATTAAAAAAAATTAATTTATTAGAAGACTAGTCGACTCTAGAAGTAGCTATGTGGAAGTTAAGTTAATTATAGATGAATGCAGATGACTGCGAACTACTAATATAGCTTGTCTTGGTATCTAAATAATATTTATATTAAGTAATATAATATGTTTAGATGACATAAAGGTAACAGATGATATACTCCAAGTAATATTTTAGTATATTATAAAGTTGTGTAATATATAATTTCGACGAACACTGAGGTGGCGTGGACGTTACCAGAATGCCCATCCTAGAGATCTTTGTGGATGTGCATTAAGGCATACTATCCAAGTTCCTGACGTTTGCGACCTCCACTAGATCATAAAACCTGCGAATCTTCTTCCTTTCAAATCGCCGAGTGGAGGGTATGTTTATTTTTAATATATATAAATTAATGTATATTAAAATATTGTTGTAAAAATAAATTATAAAATATATACATTAATAAATAATATAAAAAATAAATTGGTTTTTAAGATATATACTATATTACCGATTTAAATTATAATTCTATATTTGATAAGTACTAAATTAATAGTAAACAGGTAACATAATAGCAACGACACTTCGGTTGACTTTCCTTCCAAAGAATCGGTCATATAATTATATAACAATAGAATGTAGTACTAATACTACTTATTTCACCAATAACAGTATAAGTATACTGAATTAACGGAGATACTAACTTTTTTAGTAATTAAATCGATTGCCTCACCTTTAATAATAAATAATAGACTATTATTAATTTATAGATTAATTAATAATAATAGAGCGGATATATATATATATCATATATAATAATACTAATAGCTATATTAATGATGTGGTTAAATTAATTGAAGTGTTATTTTAAATAAGAATAATAGTTATAAGTAGTAAGTTAGAGTAATAAAGTAGTATAATGATCAATAGTAGTATATAATAATAATATATACATATTAACTCGAGTAAAGGAGAAAGTAATGTAACTTGAAAAGACCTTTAATGATACAAGGTATTTTAGTATATAAGTTGGAGAATGAATTTGATAAATATTGAGGTAGATATATTTAATAAATTAATATATGAAATATAAGACCTAACTTACTCATCTTAGTATGAGTAAAATATATAAGCCCTGTCACGAATATGTTATAATAGGTAAATATAGTAGATAAATAGTAATACCTCGTGAAAGTCAAGTGAGTTTATAGGTAATGCAATAGGAGTGTGTAATAGTGGAACAATTTATATCTAATAAAATATCCCTAGCTATTAATATCATGGCCCAGTGCCCAAAAGAGTTGTATTAGGTGAGGAATAAGTTAGGTAGGGTGTGTTTGTGCGCCAATGAGTTTCAATAGGTTAAGAGAGTGTTTTATTTTATCTTTTTTTTTGGTTTGTGCTCACTTCCAACTCAGAATTATGATAGGGATTAGTTGGTTACGATTTAAATTTAAGCGGCGTCATAGGTACATAATATAAATTTTAGTCTGATTTTGAGGAAATGGTTATTAAGGACAAGACACTTAATGAATTCTTAAGCAAATACTATTATTTTTTTTTATTTTATTTAACATCGACTCAGTAAGGCTAAACCAATGAGTCGACGTTTTTTTCGATGTGTTAAATTCCCCAAAATCGCTAATCACAGATTATTTATATGTCACTTCACATTTACTAAAGTACAACAAATCATTATATTATTTCCGATATAGATTATAAAAACATGTCTAGCTACTTCTGGAAAATTTTCTGTGTCTTTCTATGATTTGGAGAATGGTAATTTAAATGTTTTTTAGTTTTTTGGGAAAAAAAATTTTAATGGCTAATAAAAGCCCTTATTCCTTTCCCCACTCAATTTGTCGCGTTGATAACCATTTAGTGTCTGCTATTTTCATTGCTTTGTAGTAGTTTCTGTTGTGCCATTCTAATGAATGGATCTAATTGCCAAGAAATCCCCTTTTCAACCTTTTTCAGTATTGCAGGTCAAAACGGCATCCCACCTATATTGTGCTTTCGAAGTTCCAATCTCTCCGCATCAACTACAACGTTGCGAACTTACTCACCAGTTCCTTCAAAATTTTGGTGCACTCAAAAAGCTTTTGATTTCGCCCTTTCAAGAAGTAAGAAAGCTAATCGTTCAACATTTTCTTTATGTCTGTTGAATTCTGCAATAATGTTACCATCTTCTGTGAATAGTAATACTATCACAGTTAATATTTTAATATCGTCTGCAATTGCCTTAACGAACTGCAGATCTTTCGGTCGTTGGAAGTGCTCCTTCTTATTCACTACTATCATTTAATATTTTATTCCAGATGCTGAAGAGCCATTGGTAGGCAGATATACACTTAACATTTTCGGTTCTATCTAAGCCATGCCAAGGCGGGTGTTTTTAAATTTGTTCTTCATCGTTATTTAAGTAATTTACCTGCTTTGTTGTCGCATGATATGGTCTCAGGCTGGGGTCCGTGCATTACAAAGGTAATCAATGCATAATATCACTACTACTTTTATAAGCATAACCGATACTTATTTTGCGATGAATTTCTACTTTCTATTCTCTTCGCCGCCTTGTTCGTCCCTTTGAGTTGTTTTTTTTTCTTTTTTTTTTTTTTGCAAGCATTAATTCTTGTCAAATATCGCTCATATACCCACACTCCCGCCTTTTTTTCATTCACTTAGCATTAAAGAATAATCGATTTCTCTTCATTTTGATATCATACAGTCATTGCAGGGTTCTGCCCAATATCCATATTAATCGCATATGCTATCATTTCAAATTCGGCTTCTTTTCTCATGAATTTACTTCTTTTTGACTTGAGTTTTAAGAGTAATATATATTGATCCGGGTATAGATTCTGAATCTTAGCCTAGCAATGTTGCTGTTCTTCACGCTAGGTTCCCTAAATATCACTATCATTTCTTGAATGAACAGATTTTACATGCATCTTTCACCGTTCTTTCTTTTTAGTTTATCAGATAAAAGCGTCGTGCGCAAACAATTATTTGTTTCTATGGAAGTCTTGTACTTTTGATCTTTTTAATCATCTGTCCAATGTCGTCCAAATATGCGTTGTCGTTTCTTGTTTTCAGTAGGTTAACATGTAGGAATTCAAAGAAGTCTTTGAGGACCACTACGAATAACATAGATTGAACAGAAAGCAACGATCTGGTACACAAACTGAGGAAGAATCTGAGTTGTCATAGGCTACATTTTAGAATTTGCCCCATTCAATATGCAGTGGACATTAGTCTTTTACGTTCAAATTTAATTGGAAAGGTAATTACTACCTTACAACTGTACACATTGAGAGGTGAGAGCTAAAGTTCGGAAATTTTTTTTTGGCCACTATATATATATATATTTATAGTAGTATAATAATATATATTATATTACTTATATTATAGTATACTTATTATAGTATATATATATTATATATTATATATATATTATATATTACATATATATATTATATATAATCTTACAATTATTTAGGTATTGTCTATTTACCATATATTATTGAATATTGTAGTTGCCATTATACTGTATATAGTAATTATTATTATTATTATTATCTATAATTTTATGTATCTATATAATATTATTATTATTGTGATTATTATTATTATTATTTTTATTTATTACTTATTTATTATTATTTTATATTTGGTTCTGTAGGCCCATTGAGAGTAGCGTCCGAGCCATGTTATGGTCACATAATATCAATGGATTGGTGACAGAGACACAAGTGCTATGTAAAGTGACTGGCAATCATTAATATGAAATAATGTGAAGATGTTCCAGGCCCACAAGGATCCCTGTCCGCGGACTGAGTTCATGAAGCGTCTCCGACGGGCCTATCTGCACATACTCTTGATAGAAAAATTAAAATTAAACTAACCAAACCTTAAAGAATGATCGAAATTTTGCTTCAATTTTTTTGTGTTTTTGTTAAATAAATATTTTTTAATATTAATATTTTTATTTATTAAATATAATTCTTAATAACTCTTAAACCTTTTTCCCAATTTAAAGGTGCTTGGATAATATTGATATATATAATTATAGTGATATATATATTAATATATATATATATATATATATATATATATATATTATATATTATATTATATATAAATATAATATATATATATATATATATATATATATATAGTATTATATAGTATATATATATATAATATAATATATATAATTAAGGATGGTTATTTGGGTTTGTCGTACTCATAGTAATTACTCAGAGAATGCAATTGAAGTGTGATTTTACTATCTGACATCTCTTTGTAAAACTTAATAAAGAAACATTCCTTTATAATTATATTTCTGATTATTATGTTATTATTAATATTATTATTCTTTATTGTTAGTCATATTACTATTATATTGTTAATAGTAGAGCGTAACAGTCCATTCATCAATTATTATAATATTATATTATTATTATTTATTTATTTTACATTTTTCATGTTTTAAATTTTATGAACTTAAAAGATATTTACATTATAGATATATATATTCATAGGTTTGACCATAATTATATATATAAAATTCTTTATCACTGTACCTTTCTAGTTTTGATATAAACTTTGTTAAGTATCAAATTTTCTTTTAATAAAATAGGTGATTTTAACGGAAAGGCTCTTCCACCAGCAAGCTTTAGATCAAGGTCTGAGGCTTGCCGTGGCCGCCTCTTTCATTCACCTATGAATTAAAGCTAGCATTTCGTCATATTTTTCGATATTCATTTTTAATAAATAAAAAAAAATATATATATAAACCCATATAAAGACCTTCATTCCTTGAGGCAAAGCAGAAAATATTAGTTTAAATTCTATTTTTTGTATTTTTTTTTTTTTATTTTCTTTTCATAGATTAATACTGGTAGATTTGATACTCGAAGAATTAGATCGCCTACTAGTAGAAGGATCTAAGAAGATTATATGGAGGAATTTAGTAGCGTCAGTTGTGTTATAAAGTAGAGATCGTCTGAATGTTAGAACCACAGACGTGTGTATGTAGTCGATATTAGAGTTTTTCGAATAGCTTACATTCAATAGTTTACATGATATACGGCGAATCAATCATTAATGTATAGAGTATATCTAGCATTGTTATTCTTTAATGACCCTGAGTTAATCGTATGGCCAGATTTATTGATGTTGACAAGGGTCTAGGTTAGTTCATAGGTCAGTCATGGTTGTGTCCCTTTGATCAACACTCATGGCGTGTTAGGGAGTGACATCCAAGCGTAGCCATGACGAGAGTAACTAACCAGTTCGATCGTGTGTGATTGGGTAATTAATTTTAAAAATTAATTTATCGCCATCCGATCTTTCTCGCACACCAGATCTCTATAATGTGTGTGTGGTTCGCCATGAACACTGCTAGAGCAGATAGAAATATATATTTGTTCCTTAGATATGCTCATAAGCATTTTTAGAATATGCCTATTAAGACAACACACAAAATATAGTCTTCTCGCACTATATAGTCAGTGCAATAGAATAATCTTACATTAATGTGAAGAGATAGGTGATTCTTGTGCTCAGGTACCACTCACAACGTTCTGATCTCATAACAAAATATATTTATCGTTCTTAAACTAGTACATTCGCCACACACTTTAACCAATCATTATACTATATATAATTATTGTATGATAATTTACCTAGTATGCATGTTGCGCACCCTACCCTACATCTAGTGGGTAGAATTGAAAGTATGAAGAATAAAGAATAATACTATAATATTAATAATATATAATATAATCATATATATTAATAATTATATTAATTAATTTAGATAATTACCTGATATTATATATATATATTATATTTATATAATATAGTTAGCTGGTTTTATATATATATTGTATATACTATATATTAATAATATCTATATTTATAATAATATATATATATATATGATATATATATATATATATATTATAATATATCTAGTTATTATATATATATATTTATATATATATGTTCTTATCTCTGCGCTTGAAAGAAAATAATTCTTGTATTATGTAAACTATAAAATATATAAAACATAAAATATATTAGTGCCACTCATATAATAAATCAATTATATGCCTATTGAAGGCTTTTAAGAAGCTGTGAGATGATACTCCTCGGACTACTAATACAGATTGCTAACCTGTACTAGTGTACACGTGATTGATTTCGTTAACATTTTTTCAACTAGATCTTGTGAATTTTTCGTAATAGCCTTAAGATATAATCACATTCCAGGTCATACTCTGAATTCTGCGACAATACTCTTGTCTCCTATTGGTAGCTTTCCAAACTACACGAGAGTTAATATGATCCGATTAATATGAATAGCTATTCGTAAACTGCACTCACACGAATATACTTTTCGTATATAGGCGATAGGACATGCTCGTTTCTTGTATTTTATGCCCACTCTACTGTGAACACAGTGCTCTCCTTTAATTAACTCACTGATATTTTGTATGACTGAGAGATAGTCCATTAATTATAAAAAATTCTTAATTTCGAATGCGTTATCATCGCAGATCAATAGCATCTTATTTATTCGTCACTCCTCATCATACTAAACAAATATATCCCCTAACAACCCTTATCTTAGTTCGGAGATTTGTATATTCAAATTTTTTTTTTTTTTTTTTGGTCATGTACTTAATAACCAATCCTTTCCTCCATTCATCTTTAAGTTCCATGAATATAGAACTATATTTAGCTATTAATATAATCTAATTTCTAATCATCAATCTATAATAAGATATATTAAATTAATAGAGTTCAGCCAACTATCTTCTCACGAGAGAACCAATACCATATTGAATGCTCAATTTTCACTTACACTCTTCATAAGTAATCCCAAGCTAAAGATATGCTATTTGTCCAACAACTTTTTACACGAGTCAATATCCCGTCGCACATGATCGTATGCCGTTGATTTCACTTCTATACAAAGAATCACTTATTATTTCTGTTTTTTACAGTCTCCTATAGACAGAAGTAATTTATGATTTATAAGCGATATATAAATCAAATTATTCCAAATATTAGTATCATGTCTAAAGTATAATAGAAATTATCTATCATCTATGCCATTACAAAAAGATTTCGTTCTCGAGAAATATACACCATCCTTTATTAATTTTATTTATATTACTTTTTTATGTAACAGTGTGGGCTATCTATACTTTCATACTTTTGCATCATTTGATGAGATTCAACTATAAATGAGATCTTTGCTCACACATGAAAATTATATGTCACACGCCTATTCATCTATACAATAAATGTGCTTTATGTATATTTTTCCCTGAATCAGTCTACTTTAGTTTTATACATAATCTATCGACAAGGCATAAATGTAGAGGGATCGCAGGTTAATGTAGTCTTATATAAGACACTTTCGCCCTTATCTATGGCGTAGTGCCAAGCTCCAGCCATACCATGAGTGCATGTTAAAAATATTATTTATATATCACACTCTTCTTTGACCCCAGATACTAAATTTGATAAATAATGTTTGAATATTTTCCAGCAATATTATTTTTTTTTTCAAATTGAACAAGATTCAATCAACGACTTTTCGAGTGTCATTTCGACCAAACATAACACAAAGGAAATAAGTTTTTTATATCCAATATTTTAAAAAGCAATAAAGATATGAAATATTGTTGTTGCATATATAAATTTAATATCATAGCTAAATCTAGCCAAATCGCAGTAAAGATACAGCAAAGGCCACTAAAACGTACTACAAAATAGAAACTATATGTAGAAATAGACAACTAACTCAAGTCATCATATTCTCTAAGCTGAAAAATATATTTATTTATTAACAATTATTAATAATAGTTTTCGTATAAAAATATTAAAAATTATAAATAAATTAATTTAAAATTACTTAAAAAGATGTTCTGATCACACTGAATAAATTAGTTGCCAAATACGGCTAAAATTTTCGATTATATGAGAAAGAGATATTATAATTATTATAATACTAATCAGTAATTATGTATATTATTAATTTTTTGTCATATTAATATACATATATTTTTATATCACATTAAATTATCATTCTATACATCCTTGTCATTATTATTAGGATTATTACTGACAATTTATTGTGTTCTATTATAATATACTCAAATAATTAATATCTTATTTATTCTATTCTTAACTATTACTATATTAAAATTATTAAAATTGAATGAATGTTAATTATTGTTTATATAATTAAAGAAATTCATTTAAATAGAAATTTTTTTCACTATTTGTAATATTTATTAATTGAAGCAGAATCGCATATAAAATTAAATAGTTTCATATCTAATAATAAATTTCTATTTTATTAATATATTATTACCATGGTATATTATCTCTCTATCAGAATATATTGGTATTATTGGGATTGATTATCAAACATTATAATCACCTCCTTGATAACTAAAATTATAGTTTTAAAGTTAAGAATTTAAGTGTTAAGTCGGAAGGAAGATAGGTATTATTTTGCCTTCATTGTTCCTGTTACTTACCTCGATTCGCTCTTTGTCGTTGAGTATGTCCTATTCCGAAATATATATGTTGCTGACTCGCGTGAGAAATGTAATTGTGCAAGATCTCCGAAAGAAATTGTCAACGAATTAGCTGAATGTCGAGCGACAAGATAGTAGCCTTTCAAGGACTGGATAGAAATAAAACGTTAGGCAGAGCAGTTCATTGTTCAGTGCGGTTCATTCCCAAGTAACACTTCGATGAACAATTCGTACGTACTAACCTCAATTACAATTGCATCATAGACCTCTCTCAAAAAATCACGCCATTCACTACTATTACGGCTACATTGTTTATGCTGAGTCTGGGTGCTCTGTTATCTTGGCAAATTCATGATATTATACAAGTTTATACACCTACAGAGACACTATTATGGATTAATAGATGGTGAACTCTTTTTAAATTTAAAGGGGGGGAAAAGTCAAACTTGTTCTGGTTAGGAGTATGAGCGGGCAGGGGAAAGGCGAGCATAAAAACCAATCCGATTCTTGTACCAGTAAATCGCGCGCTCAAATCAATTCACGCAATATCCGAACTATCATTATTACATAAGTACTGGGTCGAATTCCACTTGTAGAGCAAGATGGCACGAGTGAGATTTAGATGACACTAGCACCTCCAGAGTTTATCTGTATAAGTTTGTGAAACTAATATGCCTTTGCTTCGGTAAGGTAGTGTCACATATCACAACTATCGATCTTATAACATACGGGAATCGAGTTCCTACGACAGTAACTATATGATACCCTCATTCTATAACATCACTAGGCGAGCGCGGTCAAAAAGATTATTCCAATGCGTAAACTGAAGTGGGATAGCTGTTAAGAACCACTTTATAAGGAAATTATTTTTTATTGTTAAGTTTTGATAGGAACACTGATACCAGTTGCTGGTATTTTTTTGATATGAGTACTCCTATTGCTCGCATAGAGTTGCACCTGGTGGTTGATTACCATTGCACTAAGAACAAAGTGATGCATATTAGACGTCGCGTGAGGATCGTGATACATCAAAATATCTCTCTCCTCACATCAGAGCCAGTGAGACGAAGCACCACAACAAATTTTAGAGTTGAGTAGTTTTGCCACTCTGGCTGATGCTTTCAGAGTTCCCCCAGTATTGTTAGACGTTTAGTAGGTCTCAAGTAAGACAGAGGTTTTTAAATTATTCATGCAATGCCAAGCATCTGTGTTCGTGCACGATGTGCATTATCTAGCCTATACGGCTGACATTCCAAGAGATGGGATCTATCCATGATTCGCTTGATGTAGCCAGCTAGACATCTTCAAGAAAGTAAACCTAATAATTTTGAAAAAACTACTGAATTGTTTCGCAGTTGAGTCGTCGCGTAGCCATCCAAGATGTAGTCTCACTAGTGTGCTTAGAACGTTCCTCCACTCAGCCCTACACTCTCAATTTTCTGTATATGCTGATAGCCTCGTACATGCATAAGATATCTCAACTCTAGAAAGTATGTGTAACTTTCTCAAACACGGTAGCCTGACGTGTGATCTAATACGCACCTATAAAATAGCGTGCAATGTGATAAGAGATGTGCTCGAGAGAGGCGCGGCTCTGCTTCACATATCAGCTAAACTCACACTCTTTTCGATTTGGATGTAGCTGAACTTGAGAGAAAGTGCCGTTTTTTAAGAGAGTTTTTTTTTACGGGGGGTTTTAGCAGTTAGTAGAGATATTTAGCAGGGTGTTTGAAAGTTAATGTAGATAAGGGAGCTAACCCGCAGTTGCACTTGGCGACATGGGTCCACCCATACTGGGAGCAGAGAAGCCAGCCTCAAATGTGAAATCAATTTTGCGATGGTTAACGCAACTGAACAATTTACGAGTTTTAAATTTTAGGCTTTGTGTTGGGTGAAAAGAATGGATGATGCAGATGTAGTAGGAAAGTTATGAAGGCGGAAAGTGGACGTGTGCAATTAAATTTCTTTAAATGAACGCAAAGGACTAAGCATGTGAGTGCTCTAGCGGTTCCGCTTGAGTGGTATGTTGTTTACCTGAGGTATTAATGCATCTGTGTAACGATACGTATGGTGTGAATAAGAGCGTATATAATCTAAGGTACTAATCTGCTTAGATGGATGAATTTCTTATGGGCGTGTTAGGTGTAAGTAGAATTGATAAAATGAGGAATGATCGTGTTAGGGAGTTGTGTGGGATAAACGAGAGAATAATAATAAAAAACTGTGTATTAAGATGGTTTGGTCATATGGAAAGAATGAATGATAGTCGGTTGGTTAAGCGGATGTTTAGAGGTAAGTGGATGGGAATCGCCTTCCTGGCAGACCTAAGAAAAAGTTGATTGAGTCATTAAATGAGTGTTTGTAGGGAAAGAATATGAATTTGCAGAAGCGAAAGGAAAAGTGCGTAATAGGAGTAATGATTGGCGTGATTTTTTGAGGGGGTTGTGGGCCTGTCAAAGGGATGAACCATGACATTGACGTGATATCACCGTGAGGTTCTGTCGCGTTGCTGTGAAACCTTAGGGTCGATTTTTTGGCTGCAATGGGCTTCCACTTAAAGGTGTGTGGGATGGGCTTTCCTTTCGACTTACTTAATCTTCTTAACTATTTGTTTCCGGGTGTATGTTGTACACCCCACCACCGATCTGGGGTTCCAAGGCTAATATTAATAAAGAATTATTATTATTATTATTATTATTATTATTATTATTATTATTATTATTATTTATTAGTTGGATATATATAAACATACTCTTCTTTATTATGGTAAGAGAAGATTTGATTTTGACATTGTGACAGTACCTTGGATCTGCTGCTTGGTTTATTCTAAATTAGACGATTTAAAAATCAAATTCTCGTGATTTTAATCAGAGCTAAATACTGGAAAAAAAAATAATTTTATTTTCATTTAGTTTTTATTTTTTTGCAATTTTCAAATTTTTGGGTGACATTCTGCTTCAAATATTTAATATAGCTTTTTTTTTTTTTTGTATTGACAAGAAAGGTTTGATTGAATCTTTGTTTCAATTTGAAAAAAAAATAATATTGCTTTATAAAATCAAAAATTATTTATCAAATTTAGTATCTGGGGTCAAAGAGTGTAATATAATAAATAAATCAATTTTAATCCATTTTAGCAGATAAGAAATAGACGAAGAGAAAGTAAATAGTTGCCTTGGAGATCAAAAGAGGGAAATATTTGAATGGGGGAGTATTTATAGGCTTTTTAGTGAATTTACATGACATAAAGATGAAGAGACAACTCGGCTTTAGAAATGTAACGAATATTTTAAGGGAATGATTAGCAGAAGAATGCTAGGTTTCTAATCAAAATTCTATAATCTATTATTGAATTATTATTCTATTATTCTCCTCTAGGAGAATAAGAATAAAGTGATTCTTGAAAGTTAAAGCTTGATGGAGGATACTTAAATGAATTGATTGTGGAACTTATGAGGAGAAAGCGAAATGTGTCAGTTGGTGTTGGAAGAGTAATGCTTAAAATTTTATGGATTTTGAAATAGTTAAATGTCAAAAATAAAGCCAGAAATGGAGAGTGCTAAAGAAAACAAGAAAAACAATAAATGTATACAATACTAATTGTTGTTAATTGATTTGGAAAATGAAAATTGTGCAGATGACGATGAGTATTTAAGCAGCGTAGTTTGTGGAATATTGAACCACTAGTGAAAATAGGAAAGTTATACTACAAAGATTATCGTTTTAAATCAATTTATTGTGAATCTACAAATGTAATTTCATTTTTCATTACCATCATCATTGTTAGTAAGTATTATATATATATATATATAATATATATACATATATATATATATATATATTATATATATATATATATTATATATATATATATATATATATATATATATATATATATATATATATATACCGGTATTATATATATATATATATATATATATATATATATATAGGTATATGCAATGTATATATATATATATATATATATTCTTTATTCACCCAACATGTCCACTGTTGAGGGTAGGGTGCGCAACATGCAACGGAAACAAAATAGCTAAGTAAAAGAACATGACGTAAATAGAACTGATAGCACCCCCCCTTCTCTACATTCATACCCTTAAGTGCGAGCTCGTCACAGGCAAAAATCAAAAATCCACCCTAAGGGTTCACAACACCGCGACAAGCACCCACTGTGGTATCTCGTCAATGTTCGGGTTCCTCCCCTGGACCAGGCCACAACCATGACTCCTATCAAAACTCCGCCATTCACACCTATCATGCACCATCCTTCTTTGCTTGAACCAAATTCACATTCCTTTTCTTCAGACACTCCTTTACTAACTCAATCCACTCTTTCTTAGAATCCCAGCGACATTCTTGATTCTTAAGTATTCTCAACAAACACGCCTCTATAAATCCGCTTAACCCTTTTGACTATCATCCATCCTTTCCATATGGCCAAGCCATCTTAATATACTCTTATTTATTCTCTCATTCACGCTTTCATAGCACTCGGCTCCCTAATACGTTCATACTTCATTTTGTTAATTCTTTTCACTTAACGCCCCTAAGTTTATCCATTTTAACAGACGGCACCTTAGATATATGATCCTCCTCTTCCACACCATATTTTCGCAATATATTAACACCTTTAACAACATCCCTCATGCAGAACCCTTGCGCATTCAAGATTTAGTCCCCTTGCATTCACATTCAATAAAGATTTAATTGTCCCAGCGACATTCCTACCACTCAACTTTCCCACTATATTCTGCATCATCAGTTCTCTTTTTATCCAACTTATGTCCTAAATATTTAAACTCGGATACTTGTTCCAGTTCCTACCATCCAACATGATTTTACACTTCGAACTACCCTCACCCACCACCAACAATTGCCTTACTCTTATCTACATTAACTTTCAAACCCCTCCTTTTAAACACCCGGCCAAACCCCTATACCAAAACTCTGAAACTTTCTTCAAATTCACCAAATAAACCGAAATCATCTGTATACAATAAGCAGAGCACCCTCCACTCTCTTCCATTCTCCATCAATCTAACATCCTCCCCTGCCACCTCTATCTTTAATTCTTTCATCACTCCATCCATATACACATTAAATAACCATTGAGACATAGCACATTCCTGCCTTCGTCCACTATTAATGTTAACCATTCACTCTCCACTCCATTTATTTTTACACACCTTCATTATCAACACACAGGCTTTTGATTCCGTTCAGAAGCCTACCACACCATTATCATATAGCGTAACACATGCCACAGAGTTTCCCTATTAATCCTGTCATATGCCTGTTGCAAGTCCATAAAACCTAAATGCAGTTTGTTGTTCTCTCATTTTCTCACTCATTTGCTTCAATGTAAAAACTTGATCTACACATCCTCTCCCATTTCTAAATGCTTCTTGTTCTTCAACAATTAGCCCCTTCAAATATCAAACCCTCAGTCACTCGACGCACTCTTTCAACCAAAATCCAGCTTATGTCTTCCCTATAACACCCAATAAACTAATTGCCCTATGGTTTCTACACTCCCTTTATCACCCTTACACTTATATAAAGCAGTACTATTGACCTGCTATCTTCAGTACTTCGGTACTATACACCACCCTCCATTTAAACGCTTTGTAACACTAACTTCCATTATCCAAACAAATTCAACAATCTCACCTGCATCGTTACATATTTTCCTCCCGTATTAAGATTTCTCAGACTATAACTGGTAGGTATTCGTACACTCTCTTTCTGTACATACTACATACTTACACCATCAAACCCACACACACTCAAACACTACCTGTCACCATCACCTCTTCGTTCACTGCCAGTGTTATGCAGATTTTAGTAATGTTCCCTCCACACTCCTCTGTCCATCCCTTCTACGAGGACCTTACCTCCTTCTTAAAATGAAGTAATATCCTCTAAGCAGTGTCTTTTTCATTGGTAAGTCTCCCATTCATCTTCCTTCCAGAAGAACTGTTCATTTACCTCGTTTTTTTTCTTCCTTTCTCCTACGTGATGTAACGTTTTATTAACCTTTGCTTCCTTTTCCTCCCTATACACCTTTCTTTGAAACCTCATTATTACTGGATTTTTAGTACACGCCTCTTTTATATTATCTATAAATATATATATATATATATAATATTTATATATAATATATATATATATAATATATATATATATATATATATATATATATATATATATATATATATATATATATATATATTATATATATATATATTATATATATATATATATATATATATATATAATATATATAGCGATATATATGGGGTGAAAGAAAAATCCAGGTTTTGGTAGAAACTGAATAAAACAGTCTCTGGTACGCCTTATGATATATATATATATATATATAATTATAATATATATATATATAATATATATATATATATATATATATATATATATATATAATATATATATATATACTAGTATATATATATATATATATATATATATATATATATATATATAATATATATATATATATTCTGCCCCCTGCCCCACCTTAATTGGAGGGCAACACTTCTTCCAGGAAGCCGGCTGCCACCACTGGCCGATTCCACAGGTCGAGGAGAGAAGACATAGAGAAGTCGGCGCGGGGGGCGTCGAGAGCAGAGCACCCCAGAAGGAGTGCTCTATTATGTTGGGAATTGTGACAATCATGTGCAATGGGAGGTGACATTGCTAGTTTGAATCATATATTTATATTGCATGGAGTTTGGGGGGTACCTGATCTGGCTCGCGTTGAGTCCCATTTTGGCCTCCTTCTGGACAGCTTTTATATTATATATATATATATAACTAATTATATATATTATAATATATATATATATATATATACTATATATATAAAATATATATATATATATATATATATATAATATATATATTTATATATATGGGGAGAAATAGTACTAAAAATTGAGATTGAGCAAAGGATAAAAATAACATTTCAAGATAAATCTTTTTATTGATCATTTTTTAACAGAAGGTTTAAACCATATAATATATATATATATATATATAATATATATATATATAATATTATATATAATATATATATATATATATATATATACGTATATATATATATATATATATATAATTTTTTATTTAAAAGGCAAAAAAATTAAAGGTGGTAACAGAAAAATGATTGTGGTAAAAATTGTTTACCTTTCATGAATTTTAGCATATGGTATTTGTAATTCTTATGCTTTAAGTTCAATAGAAAAGGTTTTGGAGAACAAATTTTTCTATTAGTTATATATATATATATAATAATATATATAATAGATATATATATATATACATATATATATATATATATATATATATCACTAATATATATATAATATAATATTTTATATATATATATATATAGGGCTGGGGGGGCTGACGTAAATTTGTTTTAGCTTCTGCTCCAGAGTCATAGTTAGATGTGGCTCTGTCTCTAGCTCCGCCTTTGCCTTAAGGATCTTTTTAATTCTTATACAATTGTATTTTAGTATTACCGCCACCCATGAACATCAGCCCAAATACAGTTCTGCGGTAATGGGACTCAGAACCTCATTCTTTTATATTAGCTTTGAGCTGAGCACAACTTTGCTTGTGCAATGTAAAGTCCCATTGTTTTTTTGTTTTTTTTTTGTTTTTTAAATTAAGCAAATTTATAAAACAAAATTTACCTATCAAAAGAAATAATCATTTATTTTAAATTTTATTAAAATTGAATTTGTTTTAAGAACAATATGGCTTCAATTAGATCCTCTTTCATTGAAGCTCGTAAGTCTGACCGAATTATGCCGAAAATTGTCTTTTCACACTAACTTGTATTGTTGGGATTGAAGTTACTGTATAAGCAACATTGAATTATTTTTTGGTAATGTGGAACCGCCTTTAAGACTCAGCTTTGATGATCTATTTATTTTTTCCATTCCAGACAAAGCATGAGATATATTAAGTTTGAATTTAGCAATAGGAGATGCTCTTATTTTTCTATTTTCCTTCGGTCTAGCCACGTTTGACTTGCAAGGAACTCTTCATATGCTCCATCATCCTCAAAATTTAAAGTGGATGGTGAAGTTGAAGGCTAGTTTATATTAACTTAATTAAGTGCTTGGCATTTTTCACTTCCTGGTTGTTTTAAAGTATTATATTGTTATATTGCTCAATGAATCTTTCCTCTACTTAGTTGTACGTCATTCAGCATAATCCGGTACATTGGATCAGCATACGGTATATTGCAACAAGTAATACTTCATTATTAAGGTGAACTTTCTTTTTCCCATTGACTCTTTAATTGCATCTGCAATTTTTTCACTGATTTGAGAAAATGTCGGCATAGGTTTTGCCCTTTATAAAAGAAGCCAGGGATTAACTCAGGTGCTTGCAATTTTTTAGTGACTTAAAAATCGATGACGATGGATTGCTTCTAGCCTTCTACTTCATACCGCTGAAAATCAGTCATTGTTATATCTGGATGAGCCATGTCAATTAATGTATTCTTTAGTTCTAAAAGGCGGTTAATCATTAGGTAAGTACTGCTCCACCTAGTTGTTCAGTCTAAGATAGCAACTTTTCCTACTTCACGTTTTAATATAGCTTGTTCTTGCAGTCACAACGATATGATGTACATTAACTATAAGAGTATGGGCATGTTGTCCTTTCAAACCATCTCTGATAGCTAGCTGTAACTTATGCACAGCACATGTAATGTGCTCTATCTTTACAGCAGTGAGTGTAGATTCCACATCTTCATTTATTTCCGTTTCTAAACCACCTTCCCAATTTTCTGCTTCGGCGATAGAAATTTTGGATATACAATCTAAGTTCGTATTATTTGTTTCAGAGGGGTCTACATTGAGTTTATCTATCGCACTTATCATGTTGGATGCATTATCTGTTACAATGGCTAGAACTTGCTCTTTGGTAAGTTCAAACTCTTTGAGAATTTCCTCAACTAGATTTCTTATAAATTTTGATGTATGTTGTGCTTGCGTTTCTTGAACGGCTAAAGTAGGTTTTTTTGTTTCATTATTCTAGTTAGTTAATTGGACATTTATTGCAAAATTAATTTATTCTCTGTCTAGTACAAGCATCCATTTTTATTAGAAAAAATTTGTCATGGAGCATTTGTTTCAGCACTTTTTTTTTGTTTTTCAGCTTCTCTTATCACCATTTTTTTGGACATCATACCTAACTTTTTGGCTAATTCTCCATTTAATCCAGTAAATACTGGATAGGAAAAGAACTTTAAGGGTACTCCTTCATTTACGACCATTTTGATGATTTGCGTTTTAAATTTTTCAGCTGTCATTGATTGAGTCACCTTTTCGCTTATTTCAAATTTTGAATAAGAAGGTTGTATACTGGAATTTTTTGTATATATATATATATATATAATATATATATATATATATATTATATATATATAACTATATATATATATATATTATATATGATAAAAAGAAATCCCTTTTCACCTCAGACCCATCAATATAAATTCACAATTCAATTTTGATATTTATATATATATTCTTTCTTTCTTTCTTTCTTCACCTTCCTCAAGATTGGGGGTAAGGTGCTGTACAAGCATCGGAAAAGAAAAAGCAGTAGGAGAACATGACAAACGTCGAAAAGAAAGCCCAGCCTGTACCCTTAATTAGTACCATTAATTAGTGGAAGCTCGTCACAGACAGAAAAATCCAACCCTAGAGCATCATAGGACCGCGCGACGGACCCTCACTATGGTAAATCGTCAATGTAAGGTTCATCCCCTGCCCAGGTGGGCCACACACCATG
>JABUQX010095705.1:27500-44483 GCA_015478945.1 Trachelipus rathkii
GTATATGAATGTGAAGTTGATGCTTCATCTGTGGTGTTTACCTGTAAAGTCGATGCTTCACCTGTGGTATTTGCCTGGGAAGTCAATGCATCACCAATGGTGTCTGACGGTACAGATGAAATCCCTTCCTGATTGTACTGTTGAAACTCTAGGGAAAGATCCTAAAGAAAGTAATTTTCCTAGTTCCACATTTATTCTCCTTCAGTTCACCATTGCTCTGAAAACCCCTCTCTATAAATTCCTAAGAATCTGATTACTTCTGGGTTTATAGTATTCTTTCAAAACTGCCTCATTGGGGAAACTTCAAAGTTTTTGATCATTAACTAATAATAATTGGTATAATCTATAATCTATTTTAAATGAAAATATAAGATAAAAAAATGAAAAAGACATATATGGCTAAATTAATAAATGATTCATTATCTCCAATATTTTGATCAATTTTGCCCCATTGAATTGATAAGTTAATATTATAAACAAAAAAACTATTAAATATATTTCATTTTCTTTATTTTATTTTTTTTTTACTAAAGCATCTAACTATACTTATCCCAATTTCTCCCTAATTCGATTTTCCTCTGCAATTTATTTGTTTTAATGTACAATCCTCAAATTTTGATTTAGTTGAAAATTTTTATCAGCATTGTGGAAATTTTTTGAGTGATTAAAATCAATTTTTAAGTTTTTTTCCTACATGATATTTTAATATAAACACTGCTCTGACAAAAAAGTTTTTATGCTAGGAAGAAATACGTTCCATAAAAAATAAAAATGTTAAATTAAATTTAAAGGTAAATTATTAAATATTCTGGCACGTTCAATTATCCCCGATTGATGATATATATAATTAATTAATTTGTAACCACCAAATCTCCACCCCATGAATTGGGGGTTTATTACCTACCGCAGTAGGTTTTTGGTCGGGGGAAATTGAGTTATATGTGCTTTTCCTAACCAAGTGGATGAGAGTGCGTAGATTATCTAGGCTTGATAGCAAGCCTTGCTTCGACTCGACGCATTTCGAAATTCTAGCCACCGTGGACGTGGTTTCGAAGCCAGATGGAAATACTAGAAGCATAAGAGAGAGAGAGTGATTTTTGTATGCTATGATAGACTGTTCTGTTGTTTGTGCTGGCTATGTATTTAGCAATGTGTGGGTACCGAAATTAGTGTATTTCACTATGCCGTAAACTGTAATTAAGTATTACAGAAAATATGCTGACGGCAATTTTGTGATTTTGTGTCCATTCAGACAGCCGGATTCGAACCTTTTCTCTCGCGAGGGGAAAAACTATGATCCTTAAGCGAGAATAAACTAGTTTTAATCCACTGAACCACCGTGAACTCCAGCGTAAATATATATATATATATATAATATATATAAATATATATATATATATATATATATATATATATATATATATATATATATATATATATATATATATATATATATATATAATTATATATTATATATATTAAAATGGGTAGAGTGAGGAAGTTGAAGAATGGTAAATCTGCAGGTATAGATGAAATTACTGGTGAAATGATCAAGAACGGAGGCGAGATGGTGATTGATTGGATTTGGAAGTTGTGTAATAAATCGTTTATGGAGAGTATAGTTCCGAGGGATTGGAGGAGAGCAGTGATAGTACCCTTATATAAGGGTAAGGGAGATAACGGGAACTGTAGAAATTATAGGGGATTAGTTTATTGAGTTGTAGGGAAGATATATGCGGTATTTTGGTCGAAAGAGTGCTTCCAGTGACTGAGGGACTGATTGGGAAGAACAAGGTGCGTTTAGAGTGGTAGAGGATGTGGATCAAATCCTTTACATTGAAAAAATGATTTAGAAAATGAGGGGAGAAGAAAAATAAAATGTATTTAGTTTTTATGAATTTGCAATAAGCGTATGATAGGGTAATAAGGAAGCTCTATGGCAGCTGTTAGTGATATGGTGTTGGTGGTAGCTTTCTGAATGGAATCAAAAGTAGTATGACGATAGTGAGGCGTGAGTAAGAAAAATGGTGTCAAAAAGTGATTGGTTTAAGGTATAATAGCGAGTGAAGCAGGAGGTTGTGTTATGTCTCCTTGGTTATTCAATTTGGATATATGGATGGGGTTTATGAAAGAATTAGAGGTGGGTGGGAAGAAATGTGTTAGAATGACGGAGAATGGAGTTGAGTGGAGGGTGCACCTACCTATTATATGCGGATGATTTGGTTTTGTGTGGTTAATCTGAGGAGAGTTTGAGAGAATTGGAAGAGATTTGGCATTGTGTGTAAATGGAGGGGTTTGAAAGTAAATGTAGAAAAGAGTAAGGTTATGGTTGTGAGTGAGGATAGTCCTCAGTGTGAAGTAATGTTAGATGGTGAGCAGCTGGAACAAGTGTCTGAGTTTAAATATTTAGGGTATATGTTGGATGAGAAGGGAAGAGATGATGCAGAGTGTAGTAGGAAAGTTAAATGTTGGTGCAGGAAGTGGCTGGCGCAATTTAAATCATTGCGTAAATTGTAAAGGGACTAAGTCTTGAGTGCACTAGGGTCTTACATGAGGGTAGTTATCTAAAACAGAGGCGAGATGGTGATTGAGTGGATTTGGTAGTTGTGTAACAAAGCGTTTATGGACCGTATAGTTCCGAAGGATTGGAGAAGAGCAGTAATAGTACCCTTATATAAGGGTAAGGGAGATAAGGGTAACTGTAGGAAATATATGGGAATTAGTTTATTGAGTGTTGTAGGGAAGATATACGCTGGTATTTTCGTGGAAAGAGTGCGTCGAGTGGCTGAAGGACTGATTATAGAAGAACAAGATGCGTTTAGAAGTGGTAAAGGATGTGTGGATCAAATCTTTTCATTGAAACAAATGATTGAGAAAATGAGAGAAGAATAAATTGTATTTAGGTTTTATGAATTTGCGACAGAGTGAGGCAGGGATGTGTTATGTCTCCTTGGTTATTCAATTTGTATATGGATGGGGTTACGAATTAGAGGTGGGGGTGGCAGGGGATGGTGTTAGAATGATGGAGATATGGAAGAAAGGGTGCCCCTACCTATTATATGCGGAAAATTTTGTTTTGTTGTTGCGAATCTGAAGAGAGTTTGAGAGGATTGGTGGAGAGATTGGCAGGGTGTGTAAAAAAAAAAAAAAAAAAAAAAAAAAAAAGTTTGAAAGTAAATGTAGATAAGTGGAAGGTTCTGGTTGTGAGTGACACAGTCTCTGGTGAAGCTATGTTAGATGGTAAACAGCTGGAACAATGTCTGAGCTTAAATATTTTAGGATATATGTTGGATGAAAGAGTGTAATAGGAAAGTTGGTAATGATAGGAAGGTGGCTGGACAATTAAATCCTTGTAGATGTAAGGACTAAGTCTTGAGGTGTTAGGGTTGTACATGAGGGTATGTTTTTACCTGTGTTAATGTATACTAGTGAGACTATGGTCTGGAAAAAGAGGTATATATCTAAAGTACAATGTGTTCAAATGGACAATCTTATTAGGGGCGTGTTAGGTTGAGAAGAATTGAATAAAATGAAGAATGAACGTATTAGAGATGTGGGGTGTGAAGAAAGGGGTATATGAGAGAACAAATGAAAGTACGTTGAGATGGTTTGGTCATGTGGAAAGGATGAATGACAGTCGTTTAAGCGGATGTATTGGGAATTGACCGGCTGGGAACCGAAGAAAAAAGTGGATGGTCAGTAAAAACGAATGTCTGTTAAGGAGAGAATGTTGAGTTTGGCAGAGGCGAGAATAAAGGTGCATAATAGCAGTGAGAAAGGCGGGATTTTGTGAGGGGTATGGTTGTGGCCCACCTGGGCCAGAGAATGAACCCTACACTGGCGATATTGCCATAGTGAGGTCCGTCGCGGTCTCCCGTGAAGCTCTAGGGTGGATTTTCTGACTGCGACGAGTTCTTACTAATAGGTATAGAAGGGGCGGTAAGGCTGGGCTTTTCGACTTGTGTCATATTCTTCTACTACTTCTCTTTTCCGATGCATGTCACGCACCTTGTGGAAAAAAAGGAAGATAATGATTATATATATTATATATATTAGTGTTGTGATTATTAGTATAAACAAGTAATGTTTATCTCTTAATGTGTTCAAGCCACAATATAATTTATGTTAAGAAGTTCTTTTAATCACATTTACTCTTATATAACAGACCGTAAAGTGGTCTTATTTCCTAATTATCATTTTTATTACTCGTCATCTACAG
The DNA here is from genome assembly GCA_015478945.1 of Trachelipus rathkii. Lineage (NCBI taxonomy): Eukaryota > Metazoa > Arthropoda > Malacostraca > Isopoda > Trachelipodidae > Trachelipus > Trachelipus rathkii. The sequence goes on from JABUQX010095705.1 coordinate 31,720, forward strand.
AAGAGTAGAGCATTTTTGATCAATTATACTTTTATGTTTCGTGAAGTGAAATATTATCTGATCCTCTTTGAAAGTTTTCAAGAAATAAACTGTGTTTTTAGATATTATTTGTTTGAGAATATAAGAAAGTTTATTGAAAATCCCTTACGACAGATTTCGTAAGTTAACTCCAGAAAAGTTTGAGTTCTAGGTATCGTAATTATTATAAGTTTCGCTCTCTCTCTCCCACTCAAAGATTTAATGCGGATATTGAAATATGTTTATGAACTCCATCGTTGTAGAAATTTAAAGAATGGTAAAGTTTAAGAATGTTTATCTCTTAATGTGTTCAAGACACATTATAATGTGTGTTAAGAAGTTCTTTTAATCACATTTACTCTTATATAACAGACCGTAAAGTGGTCTTATTTCCTAATTATCCATTTTTATTACTCGTCATCTACAGAAGAGTAGAGCAATTTTTTTTAAAAAATTTGTATTCGTATGTTTAGTGAAGTGAAATATTATCGGATCCTCTTTGAAAGTTGTCAAGAAAATAAACTGTGTCTTTAGATATTATTTGTTTAAGAATATAAGAAAGTTTATTGAAAATCTGATTTAATATTTACTATTATAGATTTAAGACATTATCTTTTCTAAATAACATTGTGGATAAGAAAACTCCATTTGAAGAGTATTTTATTCATTTTTTCTTGACATTCCTTTTTATTTGTATATATATATATGCGTAAAATGTTGTATGGGCAAATGGTATGGGCAAATGCACCTATTATCAATATGTGTGTATATGTGGGGGATTTTGGAGAATTTTAATTGATTGAATAAAGATTTTATTAGAATAAAGTTTTAACGGTGTGCAAATTTAAAGGGACGGAAGGGAGAGGGAAGAGATAGAGGCGTAGGTTTTCACCTTTCTATACTATATTTTAACCTTTTTTAGTATATTATTGTGGGTATTTTTGGTGAGCGGGCGTGGTGGCCCTGGGATGTTGGGAAGTACCATAGGGTGGGGAGTCCCAACAAAGCGTACAGCCTGAGGAGTATATATTTAGAAAAAAAAAAAAAAAAAAAAAAAAAAAAAAAAAAAAAAAAAAAAAGATGGGAGGCAGAAGGAATTAGGGTGGGATGTATGAATGTGAGAGGGGTAAACGAGGATTTGAAGAGGAGAGTGGGGTTAATGTTTGAAGAAAAAAGGTTGGATGTGCTAGGATTAACAGAAACTAAGCTGAAGGAAAAGAGAGAGATGGGGTTATGGAAAATATAAGGTATTAATAATGGTAGTAAAATTGCCCTCTAAAGACGTTGAGGCGAGGGAAGCGGGTGCGAATAGTTATGAGGAAAGAGGTGTGGGATAAGGTAAAAGTTGTGCAGTCAGGTGAGTTCAAGGATAATGTGGGTAAAAGTGATTTGGGGGGGAAATGTGGATTTTTATATGTGCATATGCACCAGTGAATGGAGCGAGGGAGGAGGAGATAGAAAGATTTTGGAGCGGAGTGAATGAGTGGTGGGAAAGTTTTGGGGGTAAATGATAAAAAATTTTTATTTTGGGGGATTTGAATGCAGGAGTGGGAAGGGCGGGGGTGGGAAGAATAATAGGAACCATTTGGGGTAGGGTGAGAGAATGTTAATGGAGAAAGCCTGTTAGAGTTGTGTGTTGAAAGAAGATGATAGTGGGAATACATGGTTGAAAAAAAGTGAAAATCATAAGTAAACATGGAAGAGTGAGATAACGGTGGGGAGGCGTACTGGATTATGGTTTTGTGTAAATGGGAAGGATTGAAGGTAGATTACTAGATGTAAATGTATTTAGAGGGGCGGGGAGTGGGATATCGGATCACTATCTGGTGGTTGCTAGGATACAAGGGTAGGAGGAGATGGTGACGGTTAGGGAAAGGGGAGAAAAGAGGAGGAGTAGAAGTGATAAAGGTGGGGAAAAATTGGAGGAGGCAGTGTGTAAGCAGGAGTTTGTGAGAGAGGTAGTGGAGGATAGGTGGAGAGACGTGAGGGGGACGGGAATTGGGGAGGTGGAGGGGGAGGTGGAGGGAAATTTAAAGAGGCAGTATGTGAGGAGGCTAGAAGGGTATGTGGAGTAAAAAGGGTGGGGCAAGTAAGAAAAGAAAGAGTGAAATGGTGCCGAAGTGAGGAGGTGAAGGAGGTGGTGAAAAAGGAAAAAGGAGGCGTATGTGAAATGGTTGGGAAGCGAAGAAGAGAGGAAAGTTGGGAGGAATATAGAAGGGTTAGAGTGGAAGCAAGGAGGGCGGTGGAGAGGGCGAAGAGAGAGCAAAAGATGAATGGTGTAGGAAAGTGACGGAAAATTTTGAATCAGGGAACAAGATGTTCTGGAAAGAAGTGAATAAAAAAAAGGAAAAAGAAGGAGGGGTTGGGGGAGAGGATAAGCGTGAGGAGAATGGGGACAGTGGATAGGCAGAGAGAGGATGGGTGAGGAAGAGTGGGGAGTATTTTAGGCGGATTTTGAATGAAGTGGGTGGGGGAGGGATGGAAGTTTTGCAAGAGGTTTGAGAATGGGAATGACCTATTGGGAGGGGGAGGATGAATTACAAATGGAGGAAATTATTAGCGCGCATTGAAAAAAGAAAAAAAGGGAAATCCGCAGGTCTGGATGGTGTGAGAATGAAATGTTGCAGAAAGGAGGTATAGGTGTGGAGGAATGGCGTATAGGTTATATAATATATGTTGGAGGAGTGGGGAGGTACCACAGGATTTGGGAGGATGGGTGTTTGGTTCCCCTGTATAAGGGGAAAGGGGATAGGATGGGATTTGGAATTATAGAGGTATATGTCTGTTAAGTGTGTAGGGAAAGTATATGGAGAAATACTGATGACGAGAGTGAGAGGATTAAACGGAGGAGAATGGTCGGGAAGAAACAAGGAGGATTTAGGGAGGAAAGAGGGTGTGGACCAAATGTTTACACTAAAGATGCTTTTGGGAGAAAAGTATAGAGAGGAAGGGAAAGTGTATGGGTGTTTTTAGATTTAGAAAAAGCATATGATAGAGTGAAGAGGGTGAATTGTGGAGGGTGTTGGAGGAAAATGGAGTGGGGGGTAAATTAGGGAAAGGTATTAGGGCTTTTTATAGGAATAGTAGAATGTGTGTGAGAGTGGTAGGAGGGGAGAGTGAGATGTTTGGGGTGGTGAGAGGATTGAGGCAGGGGTGTGTAATGTCGCCGTGGCTATTCAATTTGTTTATGGAGAGTGTTTGCAGAGGAATGGTGAGTGAGGGGAGGGGGGTGGAATTGATGAATGGGAATGATAGAAGGGAAGTGAACATGATACTGTTTGCGGACGATACTACAGCCCTAGTGGCGAAGAACGCGGAAGGCGCTAGGTATTTGCGTGATGGAAGTTTGAGAGAATGTGTGGACAAAAGGGGCCTAAAATAAATCCAGGTAAGAGTAAAGTGTTAGTATAGAGGAGAGGAAAGAGAGAGAGGGAGGGAGGGTGTAGTATTGCAAGAAGTAAAGATTTTTAGATATTTAGGATGGATTTTGGGTAAGGAGGGAGGGTATGAAGGAAGAGATAGATCACACAGTAGGAGAAGGAATGAGAGTTTTGAAGTGGTCTGAGAGAATTATGGAAAGGGGGGGATTTATCACAGAAAGTTAAAATTAGATAAGTATGTTTGAAAAAAATGTGTGAATAGCGCGGTTTTGTATGGGTGTGAAACGTGGGGGTTGAATGCCAGGTCTAGGAAGGAAGTTGCGAAGTATTTTTAGATGAGAGCGTGAGACGGTGTGGGGTTAAGTAGAAGGGAAGATTAGGAATGGGTGGTTGAGGGAGAAGATGTGATTGGAGGAAGGGTTTGGTGGGAAGAGCGGAGAAGGGAATGTTAAGATGGGTATTGGGCATTAGTGAGAATGAGAACAAGAGCATGTTAGGAGAGTTTAGGGAGGCGGAGGATAGGAAGGAGAGTGAGGGGAGACCAAAGGAGGAGCTTGTTGGATGGATGGAATAAGGGAGATGCTGGAGGAGGGAGGAATGAGGGAGGAAGAGGGTGGGGTTGCGACGGGATAGAGTGGGTGGAGGAGGTGGGTGAGGCGAGATGAGGGGAGGTGTGAGTGAGAGAGGCTGTACGTACCACTACCCCGCTCAAGCGGGAAAAAGTGCAGCAAAATAAATAAATAAATAAATAAATAAATATATATATATATATAATATTATATATATAATATATATATTATATATATATATATTATATATATATATTATATAATATATATATATATATATATATATATATATATATATATATAATATATATTCTATCTAGTGAGAAAAGGCCAGAGGCATACACAACTTAACCAAAATTAAAAATTTAAGATAATTCCTGTTCTCAGATTTCAAGCCGACGGTGCTTTAAGGTGTGCAAGTCATAGGAAGTGTGTTTCAGACTTTATAATCACATATAAGAATGAGCAGAGTTTTCAAATATGAAGTAAAGTAGTCTAACAGAAAAAGGAATAGATTGTGTTGAATGACTAGTGGCATATTCTACCCTCAAAGAAGAAAAGAGTTTAGAAAGCACTGTCCATTATAGTAACAATAGTGTAAGGATAACGAAACAATTGTTTGCCAGTTAGAAAGAGAACGGAGTGAAACATTGAAAGCAGAAGAGTTGATAAGTTGAAACCAGGAAGACTCCACATTTTCAAGGAGGGCACTCTCGCGAGTATGAGTGTAACCACCTCAGATGTGTGATGCATACTCTATACTAATACGAACGACGCACTGATATTATAAAGCTATCGTTTAAGCAACAAGGTGGTGTAAAAAAGTTAGATGCCACCTCTTAAAACTAAATCTCTTAGAAACTTGTTTAGTGCGAAAAGCAATGTGAACATTTCAAAGGAAAAACGGTAAGAATATTAAGAAGAGAGGAAAGGTTAAGAGTTGTGTATTTTCGATGATGATGATGTTGTATGGGAGATTATGCCTAGTAGAAAGATTAAGAAGCTTAGGTTTTTAGAGGCATTGAAAACACGATGTTCTCTCTGCCCCAATTAGAATTATGCGAAAGATCAGATGTGAAATGATCCAATGCTATCCTCCTAGCATCATTTATTTGCCGTTGGCTGGAACAGACTTCAAAATAAAAGGAATTATAATCGTCATAGGAGGGGATTGATGATGAAGCGACCGATAGGTCATTAATGAAATTAAAAAAAAAAAAGTGGGGATAGATTTAAACCCAGAGGAACAACACTATTGGTAGATTTAGTGGATGAACGATTTCCGTCTACAACAGTTGCTATAGAATGACCCAAAAGGATATCAGAAAGAGCTTTCAGAGAGAAGGGTAGATACCGAAAGAGTGAAATTTAGAAATCAAATATTTGTGCCAAACTTTATCAAAAGCATTCAATATGTAAAACGTCAGGAAAAGATTCTGCATAAAGCTTTTGAGCAATGGACCATGAGATTAAAAGATCGCCAGTAGAGAGTTCTTTAGGGAAGTTACCGACGATTTTTTCATCTTCCTCTGAAAGATTGATTGGAAAATTTTGGAAAGGGGAGAGGTTAACCAATTGGATGATTGATGTTGAATGAGACCCTTTTTTGGCACTGGTTGAATAAGCCTACGTTTATATCATGAAGGAAAGGTTGAAATTGAAAAGCAGAGACGAAAACGTTACAGAGTAGTGTGCAAGTTTGTAAGTACAAGTTTTAAGAACCACAGTAATGGACATTAGTACCATATGCATTCTTGGTTCTAAGCTCGGAGAGAGCATGTGACACTCTTAGAAGAGATTAAAATCAAAGATGTGAATGAGTTGGAGGGAGGGAGGTGAAAAATGAACAGCTCTAGAATCGTGTAAAGTGGATTAGAGGCAAATGTTTGATCAGCTTTTATAAAATGTACTACAGCAATGGTGCCGTCGCGAAAAAAAAAGAAGATTTGGAAGGCGAATTCACAGCTGGCTGCATCTTGAGAACCAGATGAAATTCAATGGTTGTGACTTGTGATGAACATTGAAATAACCAAGAGTGGTGATTATGGAGAAATTAGAAGATTAATAATGTGCTCAATTTTGGAGGTTGGATAGTGGAAGAGTTTAAGATTGCCAGCAGTTGAATTAGGAGATAAACAAACTGAACAAATGAATTTAGTCATAGATTTACAAAGCTTAAACCATATGTTAGAAAGTTTGCCGGATTCAAAATTAGAAACTTTAAAACAGACATTGTTGAACAAAATCCGCAACGTCCACATTTTCGTGAGCATTAAAGATAGATAGAGTAAGAGGGAACGGAGTAGGGTTTGCTATCGAAGCTCTTAAGACACCTAATTGTTGGTTAAGAATAGGTGATGTCAAGAAGAAGTAGACATTAAAATACTCCTTATACTTTTTATGGATGGAGAAAGGATGAGGATCTGTATGCCATTTAATTTTCCGAAACATTCTAGGTTTAACACATTTTCTAGAGTCTTCACTGTTGAATTAAAATTTTATCATTGGAATAAAATAATTATTTTTTTTTCTTTGTATGTGTAATATTGGTTTAAAATTCCATATGTGACAGTAAAAATTTTGTATTTAAGACTTTTTAGAAAGTAAAAATTTTGTATTCAAGTCTTTTTAGAAAACTATGTAGCACAAGCGCCCAGTTAAACTAGTTGATCAAATTCGAAATTGATTAGCTAGCATATCCAAGAAATAAATTACGTGTTTGTGATGTCCTATGATTTGTTACCTCATAATATGCGATTAAATAAAAAAATATATATATATATATATATAATATATATATAATTATATATTTAAATAATATATATATATATATAATATATATAATATATATTATTCAATATATATATATATATATATATTATATATAATATATATATTTTAACCAACAATTATTTTGAATGAAGAACGCCTCGTGGCGTAGGAGGTTGACTCGCTGACTCATGCGAGAGGATGCTGGTTCAATCCTCCGCGTAGCAGTCTGAGTTTTTTCTTCCTGGGGGCAAGAATTAAAACTCAGCTGCGAACACGTTGGTGACGACAGGCTTGGGATAGCCGGCCTTAAAGTCGATATATATATTTATATATATATATAATATATAATATATATATATATATTATAATATAGTATATATATATATATATATATATATATATATATTAGCTGTATTATATTGATCAACCTATATATATATATATATATATATATTATAAATATATATATATATATATATATATTTAATATATATATATATATATATATATATATATATATATATATATATATATATATTGAAATAGCTTGTTCACTAGTGAACCTTAATCTAATAAACGGTTAAAGCCAATAACTCCTTTTCAATCAAACTTTCTTCAGACACATTGAAGCTCTATCGCTGTTCAATGCTTCTCAAAGCTTCATTAATTTGTTTATAAAGGTGTGTCAGCTGTAATGTGGCGTATGTAGGCCAAGCTGGTTTACAATTAAAAATGAGGATTGAATAACATTGAGGGGTTTCCTTCAGAACTCACCACCTCCCTCTAGACTCTCATGAAAATTGTTATAAAAAACCATAGAAATACCCACCCTTTTTTCTTCTTACAATTTCTCTGTCCTTTCGACATTCATCTTCACCTCTTGATCTTAGGATATTGGAGTCATTATATATAAAAACTTTATGCTATTATTCTTTTCACCCAGTGATGAAGTCTTCATATAAAATCCATTCTTTTTATTATTTGGTGTTGCTGAATTTTGATTTTAGCCGAAGCTTTTATTTATATTTTAATATTATTACCATTATTTTTATAACTATTACATTTTATCTAGTTAATGAATTTATATTTTGGTTGTATTTAATGTGTGTTTGAGGGAGAGAAGGAATTTTTACATAAAACCTTCTGCGTGTCGTAAGAGGCAACTAAAAGGACAGTGGTAGTGGTTTTATTTCTTTTATTTATTTTTTTTTTTTAATTCAGGTAACCACCACTTACGGGCAGAGCCTTTTTTAAGGAGGGGCGGAACAATAAAATGCATCCAGTCCCAAGTCTAACGCAGATCTCTGAGGTGACCATAGACGAAGGACTTAAAAGAGAGATTAAATACTGCTGGAAAAACGAATGAAGGCATAGAGTTCCATAGAAGAGAGGTGTCTGTAAAGAAGGAGGCACTACATAACGAACAACCTGGATTTCTTAATATTCACCAAAGAATTTTAGTTTTGGGTACCGCTACCACTTATTTACGCCCTAGGAATGCTTATGCATGCCTCGGATTTCTGGTGTGTGTGCGCGCGCACCCCAACACCAATTTTGGGAAAGAAGGGGCAGCTGATTTAAATTAGAAATTTTTAAAATTTAGTTTGTGCCGAAAATGGGCCTAGATAATGTTTGAAACGTTCACAGTAGGCCTATATTAAATGAATATGTGAAATTCTTTAGTATTGGCTTTATCTTTTTAATCATATAATATATTATATTATATATATATATATATATTTATATATATATATATATAATATATATATATATATATATATATATATATATTATCTAATTATATATATATTAATATATATATCTATATAATATTTTTTTTTTTTTTTTACAGTTGTCACACCAATCACGGGCAGAGCCCTATTCAAGGAGGGGGTGTTACACGCCTCAGGATCGAACCAACTAGCACAAATTACGCAGATGAGCGCAGACAGGCCTTGCAGATGGGGAGATTCAATTCAGCAAGGAAACCAAGAAGATGGAACGAGAATTCCACAGAATCAGAGGTGGCAGGAAAAGAGGAAGCACCGCAGCGAACTAGTCTGGAATTACCAATATCAACACAAAAACTCATGTGCAGACACAGTACCTCTTGTGCTACGAGGGCGACGTAAAGGTGTGGTACGCGGGTGATAAGTTCCCTCGAGCAACTGCCTACGGTACCTATAGAAGAGATAAAGCACCAACATTCCGCCAAAGATATAGGGTCAAGTGAATTGGAAAGTATGGACAATTTATAAGCCTTTTGGCCTTTGCTCGACCTATCCAAAAGCCCGGTGAAACCAGAGCCCCCCAGATAGAGAGCAGTAACTCCCATACAAGGGCGGATGAGGCCCTTGTATAGCTGGAGCAACTGACAAGAGGAAAAAAAGTTTCGCAGTCTAAACAGAACTCCGTTTCTTTGAGGCCGCCCTAGCACCATTGTGATGTGAGGTTCCAAGACATTTTTTGTTATGTGAGCAAGGATGTTTATATTGTCACAGGAGAGACGAGAGCACCGTCGAAAGAGATAGAAAGTTGAAGGTGTCTTAGAGAGGGGAGATTTGTAGAGTTGAGTTTTTAAAAGAATTGAATTCACAGGTTCAGACGACCCCACCCGGAAATTCTATCCAGATCAGTGAGAGAATAAAATCCGAAAGATTAAGACGAGACGCATTCTAGACGTAAAAGAAGGAGCAAGCATTGAAATGAGTTGAAGAAGAAGGGTCGGTCATTCGCAAATATGATGAATAGAGTTGATTGTCAGGTGAGAAGATATTAATGAAAAGTAGGAATAAAAGTAGAGATAAGACAGAACCCTGAGGAACACCACTATTAACAGAAAAGAAGAAGAAGTCGCCCAATCAACAACAGCCGATATTGAGCCATTTGAAAGAAAACTGACATAAGTAAGCAAAGAGGAGGAAACCAAAGGAGTGGGAGGCCTTGGAGGAGCAGTGACCAGCGTGCCATACCCTCAAAATGCTTTGGATATGTCACGCGCCACCACGCAAGTCTCCCCCGAAGTTCTCTAAGGGCGGAAAACCATAAATCAGTAAGATAGAAAGTTATATCGCCAGTAGACCTCGAGCCGCCGAAAGCCGTATGGCGATCGGAAGAAGTGAATGAATTTCAAATGATCTAAGAAATGAGAGTATAGAAGGGTTTCAAAAGATCTTAGATAGATTACAAGTAAGAGCTATAGGCGATAGTTAGAAGGATCAGAGCGGCTTCCTTTTTCGGAATAAGTTGGACCATGTGCGTGCTTCCAACACTGGGGAAAGTGTTAGTTATTGAGACATAGAGATATAGTTGAACGGGGCGGGGATAGCACGGAACGACACTCCTCAAAAACTCGGGAGGAAATCCATCCGTCCCCCGCCTGTCCTAACGCTTCTGTGAATTTCAGGAGCCCATGCAACCGATCGAATGTAATCACAGGCAAAGGCATAGGCCACCTGAGAGGAGAAGGAGGAGATGAGGAAGCCAGCATCTCCAGGGTTGAGTTAGAGAAAATAGGAGGCCGAAGAGATTGGCCTTTCAGTTTGAGTAGAACTAGCAACAGAACCATCAGAGCGAATAAAGAGGGAGGAAAGACAGATTTACAGAAGTTGTTCGAAAGGATGTTTTTGGCAAGAGGCAGAAAAGATTTTGTCAGTAGGAGAACCAAGGAGGTTAGCGCAACGATTTCTAATGAAAGCCCGCTTGCTCGTCGAAGAGTATCCCTGCAACGATTTCTAGCAGCATGGAAATTAGCAAGAGTGATAGGAGAACGAGAATTTTCCACTCCCGATACCACTGTCTCTAGCCTGAATGGCAGAGAACAAGCACGATCGACATGGAATGAGGAGAGAAAGATTTAGTCGAAGAAGGAATGAACCTGCTCATCCCATCAAGCGATTACAGCTCCACCTTATCGGCAGAGTCGAAGCGTGTCTTCAGAGTGAAAGCAGTCACTCCAATTATAGTTAGCGTAGAATCAACAAAGCCCCCAATCGGCCCGATCAAAGTGCAGAAAAAAACGAGTAGGGGCAGATGGAGCTGTTGGAGAGAAAAGTATTAAAATTAAGAGATATAAGGTTGTGGTCAGATTTACCGATAGGAGCGAAAGTGTTGTATTTTAAGAGAGAAGGACTAGTGGTGAAACATAGGTCAAGTGTGTTCAAGAATTGGTTAGGACGACCGGAATGTGTGTGGGTTCTTTAATTAGTTGCTCCAGATCGTTGAGAATGCTGAACGATTCGGCCTCCTCCCCACCTAAATCGGTATGATAGGACCCCAACCAATTCAGTGTTATGTACATTGATACCCTAAATAGAGGACTCAGTATTGGATGAGAAGATATAACATTCTCGTGAGAAGTAGTAAAGGTAATCAAAAAAGGCGTGAAAGTCTGTTCTCGTTTAGGAGAACAGTACAGAAGCACAATGATTATTAGTAGTAGAAAAGGAAGAAGTTTTAAGCCACAGAACATCGAAGTTTAGGAGATTCAAGATTCTCAGGAGTGTTACGGGAGTGTTTATGTTTACATAGGCACATACTCCACCCTTCAGAAGGAAATTATGAAATATAAGTTATAGTTGGATATATAAACGAGTTAGAGGATGATTCTAGCCATCTGGGTCTCAGACAAGAGCAAAATGGTTAGGGTTAGAGTTCGAGAGGTGGTATTCACGGATGCAAAGTTTAGAGTGCAGCCACGACTGTTGGTAAAGTCAAATGAAAGCCGCGCTGCGCAAATCCGCCATCATAACACGCACACACAGTCACAACAACAAAAAAAAGCAACAGACAGAAACAAACAGACAAAACCCAAAAGAGAAACGAGGATAAAGTTATTCGTAAGCTAAAACCTAAATTTAAAACCTGGAATTTTAAAATACGCTAAAACCTATATTTACAGTAAATATCTAAAATATGAATAATCCAGAAAGTTCAAAACACTCGCACACTCTCACACTCTCAAAAAATTGCTAAAAATAAAAAAAAAAAGAACAAAAAAATACCATTGATCAACAAAAAAGTGGAAGCTAAAAACTGTATAAATATAATAACGGATATTCCAATACCGTAAACGCCAACAAACTAAAGTTAATAAAGAAGTCGAGGAAAAAATAAAAATAAAAAAAACAACACTTAGTACTAGCTAAACTACGTATTGCTTTCAACTGCCAATCAACTAACTATAAGTATCTAACATAACTAAAAAAGCTTCAAATCAAAACATTAAAACGATAGCTTTATCTTAATAAGGTTAATCAGATTCTTCACATATAAAACATAATAGTTTAAAACTCACTGTAAAACAGGTCAATCACTTAATATAAAAACACACTTAATTAAAAAAAAAATAACAAAACGATATAAACTACACACATTCCATTGGAGCTCCGATAAAACACAACCTGTCACTTCAACGCACAATATAAGCCCTTATATATATAAATATATAATATATATATATTAATAAATATATTATATATATATATATTATATATATATATATTTATATATATTTAATTGAAAGATGCAAATATTTACTACTCGTCAAAATTAACGCACCACAAGGGTACGTGTTAAGGAAGGGTAGAAAAGGTTGAAGAACGCGAAGACACTTTATTGTAACATGACAATAACATGGTGGATTCCTCCCCAGAACCGTAGGTTGATAGAGTGTGAGGCCAAGGTGCAGCCATAGGGTCTCGCAGTAGTTCGGAGGTTCGCCGCTGCAAACACAAGTTACAATGTTGTACGTACGATCAGCGGCCGCTGGTGGATTGGATCTTGTCCTCCAATCCGTGTATGAACGCCCTCTGCAAACGGATGAACTGGCCTTATCACCGCCTGGCATAGCTCATCGTGAAGTGGTGAATGTCCTGGAAGTGGCTTTTAATCCATTCGTCGTGCAGTGCCCTGTCGCGGTCCGGGAGGGTCCGTGGAGGGGGTTGCAGAAGCTGGTGTCGTCTTTTGTTCGCACCGACGTTTCAATACAGGAGTACCCCACGAAAGCTAAATTTGGGTTGAGTCG
>JABUQX010095706.1:17500-20000 GCA_015478945.1 Trachelipus rathkii
GTTTATAGCAAATAAAATAACTTTTATTCATTAATACTATATAATATATATATAATTAATATATATATATATATATTATATATATAATAATATATATATATTATTAATAATATATATTTGTATATATATAATATATATATCTAATATATTATATATATATATATATATATATATATATATTATATATATCTATATATATATATAATATAACTTATATATATATTTTATAATATATATCATAAATATAAATATATATATATATATATATATATATATATTACTATTTATAATATATATATATATAATATATATAATATATAATAGTATATGGGATATATATTATATATATATATATACTAGTACTATATATAATATATATATATATATAGCTATACTATATTATAATATATATAATATATATATAATTATATTATATTCTATATATTTACAGATAATAGATAGATATAGCGGTTTTCTTTTGTTGTATTGTGCTTACGAAACGTAAGAAAATGCTCGAGTTTGCGTTCGTTTTTGTCAAAACTTACCGAAAAATCGCAACAAAAAATTGCTCACCAAACGTAAAGAATTTCGTTAATTCTGTAAGGTTGCTATTTCCCGTGCTTTGCCGAATTTAAGCACGTTCTTCACGAAAAATGTAAACAAACCAAGATGGCCGGCTTGGTGTCTGAATTGGTGAATGTTTCATTCCAAATAAAATCAGCTAATCTAATTTCTTTCCAAATGGATATACTCTTAATCCATACCCAATAGTTGATCCATTATTTGTAATATAAATCATTTGTTTTTTTTTATTTCTGTTATTTTCAAAACGCCGTGCCTCGCATCCAACAGCTGATTCCAATTCGTTTAAAAAAACAAAAGTAAACCTAAGCCGAAAATCGCGTCGCTTAAACACCAGCGTACACTGAAATATTGAATTGAATTCCCGACTTCCCTGAACAATCCCAAATTTTCCCTGACCAAGCGTGTTCGATATTTTTTGACGTATAAAAATCTATTAATCATTATTGCCAGCCTCTTTACTCAGTTCAACATTAAACTTATTGAAAATTTAACTTTAAAAATTGTTCATTATCATGGATGATTAAAAAATATTTTTTTTTTTTAGTAATCCGACCTATACCGCTTTCCCATGAGCCGTCCACATGCACTTCTTTTCTTTATTTTTTTTTTTCCAAGCAAGTAAAACAGTTTTATTTATCAAAAGGAAAATAAATTTAAGCTTGACATTAATACCTAGGTGGAATTACGTCCAATGTGATCACAAAAGTTCTAAAAGGGGAGATTTAGGTTAACTTTTTTTTTCTCAAGCATCTGAAATTTTGATTTTATATCGTCTACTTCCGTCAAAGCTTTTCAGTTTAAACATCTTTCTCTGCTCTTCAAGTTTTTTGATCTGTGGTGGGATAATTTCTTTTTTCAACCCTTTTTATTCCTCTCTTCTTTTGGTCTGGTTTTGACTCTTTTGATATGCTCTTCGTATCTCCTATTGGGCAATCTGTTACATTTGTTCAACAATTTTGAGTGATAGGAACTTTAAGAATACTTTCATGAGATCTGATAGCATTGTGGCACTGTCTTGAGAAATCAGAACTTGTTCTTCCTCAGATTCTCCTCCCTAAAATTGGCTTTATTTACGGGAAAACCCTCCTCCCGCTGTCGCACATTTTTCCCTGGAAAATATCAGTCCTATTATAATTTGCCACAATTCCGCATAACATTTGACTTCCAGTACTATAGAATAAAAAAACCTTCTCTTGCAAGGACACTCACCCATCCAACAATCATTTGGAATTTTAATTCAAGGGTAGAATGAGCTTTCCAACTGCAAAGTTAGAGTGTAATTGTGCTTTGCTTTCTTCAGCAACAGATATCCTGTTGATTCGGTTTTATGTTGTACAATGTCTCCTAGCAAAATAATGCAATCTTTTGTTTCCATGTCTGGCTGATGAAAAATTATACTAGGACCCAATGACGAGAGCCCTTGGACACTTGTACTTTCAGAGCAAGGCGTTGTGGAGTCGGAGTCGGAGTCGGAGTCGCGGAGTCGGGGAGTCCGTATTTGTTTTGAGAAGGTGGAGTCCGGAGTCGGAGTCGGGAATTTTGAAAAGGGTGGCGGAGTCGGTAATATTGAAGAGGGTGGAGTCGGAGTCGAAGTCGGATAATTTTCAAGAGGTCGGAATGTCGGAAGTCGGAGTAGGAGTAACTTTCAAGATAGTAGAGTTGAAATCAGAAAATTTTGAGCTTGACAAAGGGTGTTAGAATTGTGCCTGTGGTGACTTTTAACTCGCTCAAACAAGTTCACTCACTTGCGACTTCCACAATCAAAATGCAATTGCAAACTCCCAAAGTTTTTTAACCTGCACCTTATGTGTTTCAAATTTGGATATATTCTAATGATTCAACCTTCAACCTATCCCATCTATATTTAAGATGCAGAAGAAATAAAAAACTCCAAGGTACAAAGAGAAATTTCTCT
>JABUQX010095706.1:25000-30153 GCA_015478945.1 Trachelipus rathkii
AAATAACGACAATGGTCTATAATTAGCCAAAGCAAAAGAAATGCCAAATTCATTCCTATTATCTGCAAAACGTCTTCGTAATTATTACAATTATGATTAAAGGAGATAGAGCTAAGATTTAGTCCCAGTAAAGTTATAATGGTTGCTAACTCTAATTTATCGCCAAGCCCCAACTAATACTTACTTGGACCTAACTTTTCTTTATTTCTATTTCCTTAATCAAAAATTGCAGGCTTAAGGTCCCGCATACACAACCCTTTGTTATTTGTTCTGATTGAAGTTTTTCCATGAAAGAAATCGCCTTCTCCGTAAATTTTTCTAGCTTTAAATATCCTTACCCTCTAACCTTTTTGATAAACTTGTTTACTTCGTTTCTCGATAACATTTATCGCCCCAAAAACTACTGCATTGAAGTTCCTAAACTCCCTTGTTTATGCTCTGCTTCCCCTGCCAATTGACCCCTCAAAGATCTTCAACTTCAGATTAGAAACATCTTGAACAAAAACCTTTCCCAAATGCAAGTTTCTTATATCTTTTATTAAAAACAACTTGGGCAGTGTTCTTTAAGATTAAAGAAAGCCTCCCCATGAACTTGAGGTCACACATCGTTTACAAATAAATATAAATGTGCCCCAACTGTAAACGTCGCTTATGTAGGTCAAACTTTCCTACAACTAAAAATGCGAACATTCAAACCTGGGCATCTCCTTTCGAACTAATCTCCCCCATCTCTCAACCAGAGAAATTTAGCTGTCAGAGATCACTGTGACCTAATAAGGCACCGTATATCTTCTTCAAAATTCTTCCCATCTCTTACAAAATGCCTTCTTGACGTTGACGAACTTAAAAAATTTTGGAATCTTTCTTAAAATATAAAAACAACTTAACCTACACTAATATCCATAATGACTTCTTTGCACTCGATGCCCTGTACAATTGCCGTAAATTCGTGCAAAATGAACACGATTTCTTAACGAAGGTTTACTTTTTGGTTTTGCAAACAATTGAAAATCAAACTGTTTGGTGACTGGAAGCTCAGTTCGTTTCGGAATAACAGAAAATAAAACAAATAACAAATGGTTT
Organism: Trachelipus rathkii; assembly: GCA_015478945.1. NCBI lineage: Eukaryota > Metazoa > Arthropoda > Malacostraca > Isopoda > Trachelipodidae > Trachelipus > Trachelipus rathkii. The sequence continues at coordinate 26,084 of JABUQX010095706.1, forward strand.
TTATAATTTACAAAAAATTTGATGCCAGGGTGTGTATGGAGTTTATTCGATTTGGAAGAAATTAAGATTAAGCTGGATTTTAATTGCAACCAATATTCTCGTGCAATTCAAAACGGGCCTACCACGGGAGCCGTCATTTTTTTCGGTTACAACTTTTACACATGAACGTGCTAAATTTCGCAATCACAGGAAATAGCAAACCTTATTGAATTTAAGGAAATTCCTTACGTGTGGGTAAGCAATTGTTTTTACGAATTTTTGGCGCTGTTTATACAAAAAACGAACGCAAACTCGAGCATTTCTTCACGTTCGTAAGCACAAATGCAAAAACGAAAAAACGAAACGTTAATATTAACATATCAGGACAATAGATTAGGGACACTCCAGACAAATTGTGATATAGTAATATATATATATATATATATAATATATATATTATAGTATATATATATATATATATATATATATTTATATATAATTATATACTTATATATATATAATATATATTATACATATATATATATATATATAATATATTATATATATATATATGATATACCATTATATTATATATATATATATATATATAATATATATATATATATATATAAATATAATATATATATATCATATATAAATATATATATTATATATATATATATTATATATATATAATATATATATATTATATATATATTATATATATATATATATATATATATATATATATATCTATATATAAATAAATATAAATATATATATATATATATATATATATATATATATTATTTATAATATATATATGAATATATCAAATATATACATATTTATATATATATTAATATATATAATATATATATTATAAATATATATTAATATATATAAAATATATATAATATATATATATATATATAAATATATACTATAAATAAATAATATTATATATTAGATAATATATATATAAGTATATAATAGTATATATACTATATATATATAGTATTTTATATATATTTATAGTATATATAAATATATATCTACTATATATATATACTATACTATATATATATAATAAAATAAAAAAGAAGAAATTTTGTAAACTTTATGTAATTCGTAGAGTCATTGAAGAAAATTTTAAAATTCTCTTCGTTTGATTTAGCATCAAATCTAATCAATGCTAAGCTTTCCCGTGAATGGTGAGATAAGCTCAAAATCTTTTCAAACTACCAACACCACCCTTCAGCAATGAGGATAATATAATGAAATATAATATATAATATATATAATACTACATATAATATATATACATATAAATATATACTATTTATATTATATATATATATATATTATAGTAATATATATATATATATATATTATATATATATATATAGTACCTATATATAATATATTATAATAATATATATAATTATTAACTATATATATATATATATATTAATATATATATTTATTTTATTTTTTACTACCCCCACCTTTTTTTTCTCCGCTTGAGCGGGGTAGTGGTACGTACAGCCTCTCTCACTCACACTTCCCCTCATCTCGCCCCGCCCTCACCCACCTTCTCCACCCCACTCTATATCTCTCGCCAACAACCTACCCTCTTCTTCCCTCATCCCTCCCTCCTCCAGCAACTCCCTTATTCCATCCATCCACCTACCTTCTTGGTCTCGCCCCTTCTCTCCTTCCTATCCCTCCGCCCCCAAACTCTCCCTTTAAACCACTCTCCTGTTTCCTACCATTTGCTCACTAGATGCCCATACATCTTTAACATTCCTTCTCCGCTCTTCGCCACCAACCCATATCCTCAGCTCACACTGCTCTCCCTTCACCACCCTATTCTAATCCTCTCCCTTCTGCTAACTACACAAAACCGCTCTCAAAGCCTCATCTCAATACTTCCAAACTCTTCTGGAACTCTGGGCCTTCATACCCCCACGTTCACACCCATACAAACACCGCTGTACCACAAAATTTTTCAAACAATACTTATCTTAACTTTCTGTGATAAATCCTCCCCTTTCCATAATTCTCTCAGACCACTCAAAACTCTCATTCCTTCTCCTACTACAATGTTCTATCTCTTCCTCCCATCCCTGCCCCCTTACCCAAAATCCATCCCTACATATTCTAAAAAATCTTTACTCTCAATACACACCCCCTCATTTCTAACCTCTAAACCCCTCCCCTCCTCTCTTTCCCCTCCTCAGAACACTAACCTTTTACTCTTACCTGATTTAATTTTAAGCCCTTTAGTCCACACAATTCTCTCAAACTCCCTCACTAAATACCTCAGCCCTTCCGCGTTCTTCGCCACTAGGGCAGTATCGTCTGCAAACAGTATCCATGTTCCACTTTACCTTTCTATCATTCCCATATCATCACATTCACCCCCTCCCCTCCTCACACACTTCCTCTGCAAACACTCTCCATAAACAATGTATATGCCCGCGACATTACAATCACGTCCTGCCTATCACATCCTCTCACCCACCCCAAACATCTCCACTCTCAACCCTCCTAACCTCCCTCACACGACCATTTTCCCACTATTCCTATAAAAAGCCCTAATACCTTTCCCTAATTTACCCCCACTCATTTTCCTCCCAACATCCTCCACATTCTCACCCCTCTTCACTTTATTCATATGCTTCTCCTTAAAATCAATAAACACCCATACACTTTCCCCTTCCTCTCTATACTCTTTTCTCCACACGCATCTTTAGTGTAAACACTTGGTCTACACACCCTTTCCTCCCTAAATCCTCCTTGTTCTTTCCCCATTCTCCCCTCCGTTAACCTCTCACTCTCTCAATCCAGTACTCCCATACACTTTCCCTAACCACACTCTAAAAGACTATTACCTCTATAATTCCCACTCCTATCCTATCCCCTTTCCCGCTTAACAGGGGGACCAAACAACCCATCCCCCAATCCTGTGTACCGTCCGACATTCTCCAAACATATATTATACAACCTATATCAGCATTCCTCCACCCTATACTCCTTCTGCAACATTTCATTCTCCCCAATCCAGACGCTGCGGACTTCCCTTTTTTTCCTTTTATTCAAGCCCCTAATACATGTCCTCCATTTGTATTTCATCCTCCCCCTCCCTCCCCTCTTCATTTTTGAATAAAAGCTCTGCACCCTCTTCCCCTCCCTCCACCATTTCATTCAATAATCCACTAAATCTCCCCACCTCTTCCTCACCCTATCCTCTCTTCCTCCACCCCCCATCTCCTCCCTTAATCCTCTCACCACCCCAAACATCTCATCCTTTTTTTTTTTACTTCTTTCCAGAACATTTTGCTCCCTGATTCAAAATTTTCCGTCATTTTCTGTACTAACATTTCTCTTTTTGCTCTTCTCTTCGTCCTTCTCCCACCCCGCTCTTTGCTTCCACCTTCTAACCCCTTTCTATATTCCTCCCCAGCTCCTCTCCCACTCCCAACCATTTCACCCAGTAAGCCTCCTTTTTCCTTTTCAAGAAACTCACCTCCTTCCACCTCCTCACTCCAACCCATTACTTCCCTTTGCCTGTTCTGCTTGCATCCCACCCTTTTTTTACTCCAAATAGCCTTTCTTAGCCTTCTTTCACATACCCCTCTTAAATCTCATCCACCTCGCGCTTCCACCTCCCCAGATTCCGTCCCTCTCAAACGCTTTCTATTCCACCTAATCCTCCATACCTCTTCCTGAACATCCCTCTTACACCTGTCTCCTCCAATTTTTCTACCTTTATCACTTCTACTCTCCTCTTTTCTCCCCTTTCCCCTAAAACGTCACCTCTCCGCCCACCCTTATCCTTGGCAACCACCAAATAGTGATCCGATATCCCCTCCCCGCCCCTCTAAATACATCTACATCTATAATCTGCCTCTATCCTTCCCATTTACACACACATATAATCCAGTACCGCCCTCCCCCCGTTATCTCACTCTTCTCCATGTATACTTATGATTTTCACTTTTTTTGAACCAATTTCCCCACTAGCATTCTTCTTTCGACACACAACTCTAACAGACTTTCTCCATTAACATTCCTCTCCCCTTCCC
>JABUQX010095707.1:0-5000 GCA_015478945.1 Trachelipus rathkii
GACATATTTTGTATAACATAACACAAAAACTTTATTTATTTTTGTTTTGTTTTAAATTTTATTTGTTTTTACTAAAAAATTTATTTTTTTAAATTTTTTAATTAAAAAAATTTGCATTTTTTTACATACCCTAAAGCAGTAAATCAGTAAAATCAGTAAATCAGTAAAGCAGTAAATCAGTAAATCAGTTAATCAAAACACCCACTCTACCCTCCTACCCTTCCATGATCTAATTGTATCTATTGAATCATGTCAATTTTGTTATAACATAACATAAAATAATTGTCTTTGCTGTTGCTTTGTTGTTGTTGCATTTGTGGCAGTTGTTGCTGTTTGTTGTTGTTGAAATGTTTGTTGTGTTGTTGTTGTTGTTGTGTTGTTGTTGTGTTGTTGTGTTGTTGTTGTTGTTGTTGTTGGTGTTGTTGTTGGTTGTTGTTTTTGTTGTTGTTAATATATCAAACGTTCAAGTTAAATAAAAATATACAACGCTTTTCAAACATACTTAAAATATTAATGTTAATTTTACATTAACATTGTAATATCGAAAACTAAACAAAAATATATCTCATCCTAGCCTAACTGACATACAGCATTCATTAACAAGGTAACTAAATTAGAAGTTTCAACTTTACCAACAGAAGTCAGCTATAGCAATTCAATCTTTACTATAACAACAACCGCTCACAAATATTATTTTTATATTCATTATTTTTTATTATTATTATTATTATTATTATTATTATTATTTATTATATATATTTATATTATTATTATTCTTATTATTTATTATTATTATTATTATTATTATTATTATTATTTTTATTATTCATTATTATTATTCCACATAGATCTTACAACACCAATAACGCGTGCGATCACTTTGCCTCCAGGTCCACAACTAAAACATTGGTAGGTAGCTTGCTCTCTACCAGACACCTAAACATTACGTAATCTTGTTACGCTCAAGGGATAGTCAATCAGAGGACTGTATTTGCTATGCCATCACGGACAACCAATGAAATTCAAGGAATGACTCATTAATCTTAATATCTTTTGACACATGAGAAGGGTAATGAGATTTATTACCTTGTTCCCAATATCTTTTGACACATGAGAAGGGTAACAAGATTTATTACTTTTCTCCCAATATATTTTGACACATGAGAAGGGTAACAAGATTTATTACTTTTCTCCCAATATCTTTTGACACATGAGAAGGGTAACAAGATTACGTAATGTTTAGGTGTCTGGTAGAGAGCAAGCTACCTACCAATGTTTTAGTTGTGAACGGTGGCAATGTGATGCGCAACGCGTTTATTGGTGTTGTAAAGATCTATGTGGAATAATAATAATAATAATAATAACAATAATAATAATAATAATGATAATAATAATAATAATAATATATAATAATTATAATAATAATAATAATAATAATAATAATAATAATAATAATAATAATAATAATAATAATAATAATAATAATAATAATAATAATAATAATAATAATAATAATAATAATAATAATAATAATAATAATAATAATAATAATAATATTTTGAGCGGTTGTGTATAGTAAAGATTGAGATTGCTATGCTGACTTCTGTTGGTAAGTTGAAACTTCTAATTTAGTTACCTTGTTAATGAATGCTGTATGTCAGTTAGGCTAGGATGAGATATATTTTTGTTTAGTTTTCGATATTACAATGTTAATGTAAAATAACATTAAATTTTTAAGATACTGTTTAAAAAGCGTTTTGTATATTTTTTTTAACTGAGAACGTGGATATATTTAACAACAACAACAACAACAACAACAACAACAACAACAACAACAACAACAACAACAACAACAACAACAACAACAACAACAACAACAACAACAACATTTCAACAACAACAACATCAACAACTGCAACAAATGCAACAACAACAGCAACAGCAAAGAAATTATTTTATGTTATGTTATACAAAATATGACATGAATCAATAGATCAATAGATCAATAGATCAATAGATCAATAGATCACGAATGGGTAGGAGGGCAGTTTGATTAACTGATTTACTGATTTACTGCTTTACTGATTTACTGATTTACTGATTTACTGCTTTAGAGTATGTAAAAATGCAAATTTTTTTAAGTTATAAACATAAAAAGAATAATTTTTAGTAAAAAACAAAATGTTTAAAGAAACAAAACAAAAATAAATAAAAGTTTTTGTGTTATGTTATACAAAATATGACTTGAATCAATAGATCAATAGATCAATAGATCAATAGATCAATAGATCACGAATGGGTAGAGGGACCCAGTTTTGATTAAGCTGAATTTACTGATTTACTGCCTTTACTGATTTACTACTTACTGATTTTACTGCCTTTAACTGATTTAACTGATTTTACTGATTTACTGCTTTAGGGTATGTAAAAATGCAATTTTTTTTAAGTTATAAACATAAAAAGAATAATTTTTTAGTAAAAACAAAATGTTTAAAGAAACAAAACAAAATAAATAAAAGTTTTTGTGTTATGTTATACAAAATATGACTTGAATCAATAGATCAATAGATCAATAGATCAATAGATCAATAGATCAATAGATCATGGAAGGGTAGGAGGGCAGTTTGAATAACTGATTTACTGATTTACTGCTTTAGAGTATGTAAAAATGCAAAAAGTTTTTTAAAGTTATAAACATAAAAAGAATAAATTTTTAGTAAAAACAAAATATTTAAAGAAAACAAAACAAAAATAAATAAAAGTTTTTGTTATGTTATACAAAATATAACTTGAATCAATAGATCAATAGATCAATAGAACAATAGATCAATAGATCAATAGATCATGGAAGGGTAGGAGGGCAGTTCGATTAACTGATTTACTGATTTACTGCTTTAGAGTATGTAAAAATGCAATTTTTTTAAAAGTTATAAACCTAAAAAAGAATAAATTTAGTAAAAATCCAAATCATTTAAAGAAAAGAAACAAAATAATAAAAGTTTTTGTGTTATGTTATACAAAATATGACTTGAATCAATATAAAAAGAAAAAGAGATTTTGAAAGTCTTTTGAAAATTTTAAAAATCGTTTACTAACTCAGTACCGCACCGGCTCCAGCACCGGTGCCTGTACCAACTCTGTCTTCTTCTCTGTCTCCTTTCTCCTTCCTCCATCTTCTCTTATGCATTCCGTGCATTTCTTCTTCTTTTATTTCAGTTAGGGACCCACCTCCGGCTGGTTCCCAACACCATTCTTCCTCCTTTCTCGTTCCCCTTCTTCCCTCTTCTCCTACCTTCTCATTCCTCCTTCTCCTTCTCTCCATCTTCTCATATGCACTCCGTGCATTTCTTCTTCTTCTTCCATCTTTTCTTATGCACTCCGTGCATTTCTACTTCTTCTATACATTATGCAAATTTCAACCTTATACATTATGCAAATTTCTACCTTTTTAAGAAATTTCCAGAATTTTTGTAACTCACCCATCCACGTGGGTACGGGGCCGGTGCGGTGCGGAGCAGTGCGGTGCGATGCAGAGTGATGACGCATACGGCGCGGGGACATGCACGGCTAAAAATAATAATCGTTAATTATACATTTACTATTTATTTATTTCTATTTTAATTTTAATTTTAATTTTAATTTTAATTTTTTTTTTCCAGGATTCCAGTTTCCAGGAATCCATTTTCCAGTTTCCAGGAAGTCACTTTCCAGTTTCCAGGTTCCTGGAATCCTTCCAGGATTTCCAGGATTCCAGTCCCCCTCAATATGGCCCTGTAAACTACAGCGGATAATCGAATGAATGTTTATTAATAATTTTCTTTCCGATTATATTTTTCAAGTCACCAGCACGTAGAAAGACGATTTAAACATCGATATAGGGGTAAAAAACATCGATAAATCGATTGAAACCATCAAAAATGGTCTATCGATTATTTAAAACCTTCTAGGAACCAAAAAAACCCCTTTGGGGGCTAAGCCCCCTTTTGGGGGGTAAAACCCTTGAGTTCAGGCTCAAAACCTCTTAAGTCGGTCTTCCAGACCTTAAATTCGGTCTCACCGACCTTAAAAACCCTAACCTTGACACGTCAAGCTTGAAAAACCAAATGTTGCAAAATGTTGCTTTGCAACATGTGCAACTTCCGGTTGCAACTTCCGGAAGCCGGTTTGGCCGTTAGTTTCCCACCCCTTACTACTATATATATATATATTATATATATATTATATATATATATATATATTATATATTAATATAATATATATATATATGTATATATTATATAAATAAAATATTTAATTCTTATATCTATAATGTATATATAATATATATATAAAATAATGTACTTATCAGAGCTGGGCGCGCCTATAATTTTTTTGAGTGCGCCTGCGCCTATGCGCCTATGCCGCCGGACCTAGTGCGCTTAGCGCCTATGCGCCTATATTTTTGGTCACATCAATGCGCCTTGCGCCTATGCGCCTATGCGCCTATGCGCCTATGCGCCTATGCGCCTTTGCGCCTACGACTTTTCGCCGGCTGGTGGATGTTCGCTAAATTTATTTGCAAAGTAAACTTTAGTGCGATAATAAAAGCATGCTTTTATAAGGAAGAAAAACACATTTATTAATATCTATATCCTATTAATTTTAAACATGCAAAAAAACGTTCCAAATTCGTATCGATTTGTTGAATGATGTGGAGCACCATATTTTTGAAACTACCATCCTTTCGCCATTATGGTCGGCCACATTTTGATTTCCTATATTCTTAATGAAAAGTTGTTATTAATAAATTATTTTTTACTTTTGCTTTTTTATCTATATCATATTAAAAATAAACAGCCCGAAAACCGTAACGGTTTTCACTACAATTTTGTCATCATGAGTTTTTTCGGCTTAGTTTCCTCGGCGAGCGAAGCGAGCCCTCTGCGCTTGCGTAGCACGTGCTCAAGGACAAGTCTTGCTCCGTAAGGAGCAAGCCAAAGGCTTGTTTGTAATTAAAACAA
>JABUQX010095707.1:7500-10000 GCA_015478945.1 Trachelipus rathkii
TATATATATATATATATATATATATATATATATATATATATATATATATATATATATATATATATATATATATATATATATATATATATATATATATATATATATATATATATATATATATTAATATATATATATATATATATATATATATATATATATATATATTATTATTATATATATTATTATTATTATTATATATTATTATTATTATTATTATTATTATTAAACAGTATATTATTATATTATTATATATATATATATATATATATATATATATATTATTATTATTATTATATTATTATTATTATTATTATTATTATTATTATTATTATTATATTATTATTATTATTATTAATATTACCGTATATATATATATATATATATATATATATTATTATTATATTATTATTATTATTATTATTATTATTATATATATATATTATTATTATTATTATTATTATATATATATATATTATTATAAATATATATATATATATATAAACATACATATATATATTACATATATATTACATATATTACATATTATTATTATTATACATATTATTATTATTATTATTATTATATATATTATTATATTATTATTATTATTATTATTATATTATTATTATTATTTATTATTATTACATCTACATATTATTATATATATATATATATATTATTATTATATATTATTAAATATTATATTATTATTATTATTATATATTATATATATTATTATTATTATTATATTATTATTATTATTATATTATATATATATTATTATTATATATATTATATTATATACATTATTATTATATTATTATATATATGTTATTATATATATATATATATATATATATATATATATATTATTATATTATTACATATATACAGTATATATATATTATATATATATTATTATATACATACATATACATCCATCTATACAAATATATTAGACTTATATATCGTTATATATATATATATATATATATATATATATATATATATATATATATATATATATATATATATATATATATATACAGATTTTATATTTAATATTGAAAAAAAATTTAGTATGATATTCCTTGCATAAATATAAGATATGTGTCAATAAACATTTCACCGAAAACGCCTCGTTTCCAAGATACAAGGTGATGAAACCTATTTAAACATTAAGTTACAATAAACAGTAAACTAAATTTGGAAAGGTAATTAACAAATTCATTCAATTTATTTAATTATAAGAATACATACATTACTGCACAGAAGAAAATATACAACAGAAATAGTACGAAGCAATGGTGCACTAAGGTTATAACAAATGTTGAAAATGAGCACCCCTAGCGGCAATACAGGCCTCTATTCTGCGACGCATTGATTGGCGGACACGTTCAAATATACCGTGTGTGCCGAATTGTGTCACAAGATGCGATTATGCGAGCCCTTAATTCTTCGGGACTTTTAACTGTTGCTGTATAAACCAAATGTTTCAGGTGACCCCACAAGAAGAAATCCAATGCATTTAGGTCTGGAGACCGCGGAGGCCAAGGTTGTGTACTCCTCGACCTATCCAACGGCGTGGATATACAGTGTTCAAATAGTTATGAGCAACTAAACTGAAATGAGCTGGAGCGCCGTCGTGCATGAAATACATTTTCGATCTTAATTGTAATGGGACGTCTTTCAGTAGTGTAGGCAAGTCATGTTCAAGAAATTGGCGATAAACGTCTCCAGTAAGCCTCGCTGGTAAAAAGAATGGACCTATCAAATGATCGCCAACAATTCCGACCCATACATTCAATGAAAACTGGTGTTGATGGCGGCTTTCAACTATTGCATGTGGGTTCTCATCAGCCCATATGTGATTGTTGTGGAAGTTCGATATGGCGTCTCTGGAAAAATTTGCCTCATCTGTGAACAATATTTCTGCTAAATGGTGAGGATTGTCTGCAATTTCTGTTGCATCCATCGACACAAAGCTACTCTTGCAGGAAAATCTGTTGGTACAAGTGCCTGCACTCGTTGGATGTAATAAGGGTACAGAAGTTGATTTTTCAATACCCTGAAAACTGTCGAATGACTTACATGTAGTGTTGCAGCAATCTTTCTGGTACTTGTTGTATGACTGTCCTCAAGTTCTTGGAGAACCTGTTCTTCGACATCTGGAGTTGATACTGTGCGAGGTCGCCCGTTTCCATTAGTAAGTTTTTTAAAACTTCCTGTTTCTCTAAGACGTTGATGGAGACGTGCAAACATAGTATGATGCGGGATGACACGGGCTACATTTCATGAATTACCGTTCGTACGACTGTAAACAAAATGCATATCGCACATTTCACTATTTGTGTAATTCATTTTGAAAATATGAGCAACACTTGAACACAGAACTTGACGCGACACGGACTAGTATATGTATAAATGAGAGATACGGAACTAGTAAATAACAGGTAGGTAACCTTTCCTACGATATATTTGTGCTTATTATTAAAGGTTG